>WAAB01017495.1:15119-70760 GCA_013389865.1 Piaya cayana
TCATATCTGCTTTAAAATTAAATGTCCCTAGCCCTTCAGAAGGGTAAAAGTCAAACTGTGACATCAGGGGAACAGAAGACTCACTGGTGTAGAAATGAATCTTCTCTCAGCTAGGACTATAAGTAAAGCTTGTTTGGAGAAAACTGTGATTGATACCCCTGTTTTGACTGCATTTTTGTTTAAGGTTACACATCAATAATATTCAACAAGATTAAATTCCTGCTCTCTCTTTCTGAAAAGAAGTTGCAAACAGTGAGTATAGCGCAGAAATCTGTACTAGTTATTGCTTGATCTGCTGGTGGAATTTAAGAAAGAACTGTCCTACAAAGTCCTACATGGCTTGGTTTGGGCCATCTAAGTGTCTGACTGCACATTACATCACATTAGATTTGTTCTTTGAAGGCACTTGACATAGAACTCTCCTTGTAAAACATGACGAAGGAAGATTATTAAGTATTCTCAATGAATAGTCTTCCTGATCTACAGATTTGCCTCATCACGTATTACCATAGTTTTGTATTGTGGTCTTTATAGATGTCTGGAGAACACTGCAAAGCTTTTAATTTTCTCATAAACTTTTCTCAGAGAGTTATATTTTTAACAGTAACAGGTTTTAGTTTTTATGGTACACTGGTGCTTGGCAACACCAGTCTGTGGTGGAAAACAATTTTTGATTGTGGTTATTAAGCAACAAAGGCATGAGAGGTACTTTTAGAAACCAAACAGTCCTTCAGCAATTTAAGAATTAGAATAATTTTTATGTAGAATATATTTAATTGCTCATTTTATGATTCTGAATATTAAGCTTACATTTTATGTAACTGTATTGTAAAACAATTTGTGAATTACTGTGAATAAATCTCTCATGGAAGTTTTTGCCAAGTGGGGATGGTGTTGGACTCACTGTCTTGTGACCATATGGACAAAACAGAGGAGGTATATATTCACAGCTATGCATAACTCCACTGGTAACGTTAAAATGAAGCTAAACCTTTACAAACCATACTTTAATATTTGCCTCATAATTGGTTTAAAATACTAGGAAAATCCTCTTTTCACTTACTTCTGTCATCTGCACATATAGAAATGATGTCGAGAATTTTTACCCTTTTGAGCCTTCAAAGGGCAAGACATAGAAAAGCACTAATGCTGTTATTTTACTGAGGATGGCTGCTGGGGGCAGGGGCAGGCTAACACCTGCTATGAGGAGCCTCATGGAGATGCTTGTGTGGAAGTCTGTGCCCTATGATACCCTCTGGTTTCCCTTCTTCAATCACTGCCATCATTCACTGCTTCCCTTCCTCATACCTCCAAGCCCTAATGCCTTGAAGCTCACCTTGAGTTTTAATTTCCCTGTGTTGTTCATATCTTCATATATTCAATTTTAAAAGCTAATTGTTTGTTCTTTTTCCTGAAAGATCCCTTGTTGTCAAAGGTTACACTACAGGAAAATACCCCAAGAAAACAGTCTTGTACACAAAAGAACACTATTTCATTAAAAGCTATTATATTTTTCCCAGCTTCCTGCTTTAGAAGTTAGTTGTGCCTAGGGGTTGTGGCTCTAACGGGAGCCATTCCAAGCTCCACCACCTTGGGAATTGCTCTAAGAGGCATATTGGGCTAAAATAATGAGGAGGCTACATATCATGACACCAGAGGTACCTTATATCACCAGAAATACATGGCAGGCTTGTGAAATCCAGTTCTCTGAGTTTTTGAACTGATTAAAGATGGAGAAATAGGTGCCTAAGAACAAGATCCAAAGTGCTAGCACGTTATTTGAGGAGCTGCAAAAACTAGCCACACCAAGAAGGAGTCTGGAATACTCAGATTACAACTGAACACATGTGAAAAGAAGAATGTGGGTTATACTTATGGGACAAGATCAGTCTTGAGCTCTGAGTAGATTTATAATGACTTTTTCTGTTTCACCTGTGAGGCCAGGAAACTATTTCTCTCCTTAATAGAATTTGGTTTCTTTGTGGCAGCATTATTTGTGGAAATATCTTTCCACCTTCACTTGCACCAGAAGTCAGTTACACTAGATACCAAATAAAAAACCTACAGTGCAGGACATCAGACTACAAATAACTAAAGGATGACTCATCTTTCTTTGATAAGTCAGAAGTCACTGCTCAGATCCTTCTTATGCATTCAGGTATATGAGAGAGCCCATTCACACAGGGTTTTACAGGTGTAGAAGCAGTAGTCCTCTCCTGCTATACTATAAGACAACAACAGCCAGCTCATTGGCATGTTTTTACTGTTAGTCCCTGCCCAAGCACTTTTCAGCTCATAGTACAGATTTCTCAAGTGAAAGCCATTATTTTCTCATAGAGTTTGCTGTGGCAAATATTCTGGCATCATGCTAGCAGAAGCTATTTTTGCAAAGACAAGTAAACATTAGTCGGGCTGGAGGGAAAAAAATAATTAACCTAACGGACAAAACACTTATCTGGAAAGAGGACACTTGAGATTTCATTCCTGATCCAATGGATCTTGGATTATACTGTTCCCTGGAGCGTGAGGTTAACCAGCCCCAGAGGCAGTTAAATGGGACTCAGCTCCCAAATCCTGCAGATATCCTCCCTTGCCCTCTGGACAAAGAGCAATGTACCTGTCATGCTAGCCCTTACAGTTATACTGTCTGCCCTTTTCCCTGTGGCAGACTGTGAAAAGGAAGAACAATCTAGATAAGACTCTGCTTTCTCTCTTTTTAGAGAAACTGTACCTAAAACTGGAAGTAACAACAATGGAAAGACTTAATGAAAGAGACTGCTAACTTTCATAACACTTTGAATCAGAATGCATAGAACATTGCTTAAGACTAATTCCCTTGTTCTTTGAAGGCACTTGAGATAGAACTCTCTTTGTAAAACACGACGAAGGAAGATTATTAAGTATTCTCAATGAATAGTCTTCCTGATCTACAGATTTGCTTCATCACGTATTACCATAGTTTTGTATTGTGGTCTTTATAGATGTCTGGAGAACACTGCAAAGCTTTTAATTTTCTCATAAACTTTTCTCAGAGAGGTATACTTTTAGTAGTAAAAGATTTTAGGTTTTATGGTACGCTGGCGCTTGGCAACACCAGTCTGTGGTGGAAAACAATTTTTGATTGTGGTTATTAAGCAACAAAGGCATGAGAGGTACTTTTAGAAACCAAGCAGTCCTTCAGCAATTTAAGAATTAGAATAATTTTTACGTAGAATATATTTAATTGCTCATTTTATTATTCCGAATATTAAGCTTTTTATGCTTAATTTATGTAACTGTATTGTAAAACAATTTGTGAATTACTGTGAATAAATCTCTCATGGAAGTTTTTGCCAAGTGGGGATGGTGTTGGACTCACTCTCTTGTGACCATATGGACAAAACAGAGGAGGTATATATTCACAGCTATGCATAACTCCACTGGTAACGTTAAAATGAAGCTAAACCTTTACAAACCATACTTTAATATTTGCCTCATAATTGGTTTAAAATACTAGGAAAATCCTCTTTTCACTTACTTCTGTCATCTGCACATATAGAAATGATGTCGAGAATTTTTACCCTTTTGAGCCTTCAAAGGGCAAGACATAGAAAAGCACTAATGCTGTTATTTTACTGAGGATGGCTGCTGGGGGCAGGGGCAGGCTAACACCTGCTATGAGGAGCCTCATGGAGATGCTTGTGTGGAAGTCTGTGCCCTATGATACCCTCTGGTTTCCCTTCTTCAATCACTGCCATCATTCACTGCTTCCCTTCCTCATACCTCCATGCCCTAATGCCTTGAAGCTCACCTTGAGTTTTAATTTCCCTGTGTTGTTCATATCTTCATATATTCAATGTTAAAAGCTAATTGTTCTTTCTTTTTCCTGAAAGATTCCTTGTTGTCAAAGGTTACACTACAGGAAAATACCCCAAGAAAACAGTCTTGTACACAAAAGAACACTATTTCATTAAAATCTATTCTATTTTTCCCAGCTTCCTGCTTTAGAAGTTAGTTGTGCCTAGGGGTTGTGGCTCTAACGGGAGCCATTCCAAGCTCCACCACCTTGGGAATTGCTCTAAGAGGCATATTGGGCTAAAATAATGAGGAGGCTACATATCATGACACCAGAGGTACCTTATATCACCAGAAATACATGGCAGGCTTGTGAAATCCAGTTCTCTGAGTTTTTGAACTGATTAAAGATGGAGAAATAGGTGCCTAAGAACAAGATCCAAAGTGCTAGCACGTTATTTGAGGAGCTGCAAAAACTAGCCACACCAAGAAGGAGTCTGGAATACTCAGATTACAACTGAACACATGTGAAAAGAAGAATGTGGGTTATACTTATGGGACAAGATCAGTCTTGAGCTCTGAGTAGATTTATAATGACTTTTTCTGTTTCACCTGTGAGGCCAGGAAACTATTTCTCTCCTTAATAGAATTTGGTTTCTTTGTGGCAGCATTATTTGTGGAAATATCTTTCCACCTTCACTTGCACCAGAAGTCAGTTACACTAGATACCAAATAAAAAACCTACAGTGCAGGACATCAGACTACAAATAACTAAAGGATGACTCATCTTTCTTTGATAAGTCAGAAGTCACTGCTCAGATCCTTCTTATGCATTCAGGTATATGAGAGAGCCCATTCACACAGGGTTTTACAGGTGTAGAAGCAGTAGTCCTCTCCTGCTATACTATAAGACAACAACAGTCAGCTCATTGGCATGTTTTTACTGTTAGTCCCTGCCCAAGCACTTTCCAGCTCATAATACAGATTTCTCAAGTGAAAGCCATTATTTGCTTATGGAGTTTGCTGTGGCAAATATTCTGTCATTATGCTAGTAGAAGCTATTTTTGCAAAGACGAGTAAACATTAGTCGGGCTGGAGGGAAAAAAATAATTAACCTAACGGACAAAACACTTATCTGGAAAGAGGACACTTGAGATTTCATTCCTGATCCAATGGATCTTGGATTATACTATTCCCTGGAGCGTGAGGTTAACCAGCCCCAGAGGCAGTTAAATGGGACTCAGCTCCCAAATCCTGCAGACATCCTCCCTTGCCCTCTGGACAAAGAGCAATGTACCTGTCATGCTAGCCCTTACAGTTATACTGTCTGCCCTTTTCCCTGTGGCAGACTGTGAAAAGGAAGAACAATCTAGATAAGACTCTGCTTTCTCTCTTTTTAGAGAAACTGTACCTAAAACTGGAAGTAACAACAATGGAAAGACTTAATGAAAGAGACTGCTAACTTTCATAACACTTTGAATCAGAATGCATAGAACATTGCTTAAGACTAATTCCCTCTTGGTTTGTGTTCTTCTATCTTCTTTCTGTTATTTTTTTCCCCAATGAAAGGTGTATTCTCATTTGATGGTTTGTCCTTCAAACTATGCTGCTTCTTCACCAAATATAGCCCTCATTTGGAATGTAACATTTCTTTGGTTAACTATATCAATTAATTTTTGTTCATGTGGTTATATATCTCAAAAATACATTTTAATTCTTAAGTTCTTGCATTATGGTATTAGTGATGAAGAATGGCCAATGCATTTTTGGTGATGAGATGATTGTTTCTTCTTGTCACTCCTTTCCAGGATTTATGCTAAGCAACTTTAAGAGGAAAATCAGCACTGAATTAAAAGTGCACAAATACAGCATTACTGCACTGTTTTGTTAACTAAGATGTGCTGTGAGAAAAAAAAAGACAAATAATTTTATTAAAATATTACTGTATTTTTAAAATGAAATTTTTTAAATGAATTTATTTACTGCAGTTTGCAAACAGCTTCTTCACATGTTTCTGGTTTCCACGGGTAAAATTCCAAAAAGCAGACAAGTGCCTTATGAGAATTTCAAAAACACTTACTCCTCCTTTCATCCTTCATAGTATAACTGACTACTGGGAGTGAATCTCTTTAAGTACCTCCGAAATCCTGCTTCATTCCACCCTCATAAAATACAAACAAGCTACTGTAGCTACAGTAGGGATAGATACACTGGTGACCACCTCTTTTAACACAGCTACAGTGGTGACATACCCCAGGAGTTCTGGTTTGGGCTGTGATTCTCCAAGCACCTCCCCTGCTTTCTTGAAATTATCTGAGGTGCCTAACTCCTCTTCCACGTAGCAAAGACAAATTTTATGTGATCTGACAAACCCGAGCTTCTTCCCATCTTGCAGTTTTGCAAGCTGAAGGGGAAAACCACCCTGTAGACCACGCACTTCTAAGTATGTCAGAGCCCCATGAGCCCAACAATGGTTAGTGTGTCAGGTACTGGCAGGTTCACACAGACATTTCGCACAACAATAATGCACGCAGAAAGTAAATATGAAAAGGAAAAAAAAGGTACTCTGTTTCAGTAGGTTGAAAACCAAAAAGTGTTACTCAACACTGCGTATTCTATTCATTAGCTAGACTTGCTTTGGAGACAAAATTATTTTTCTGGCTCAGAACCTCACTCACTTATAATATCTGTAAGTTACTAACTTAAATTGCTGGTCGTATGACTTTTAATTCTTCAGCTTTTGTCTTTTATTGCTGAGAATTAAACATTTTATTTAGAGTTCATTGAAATAAGACATATGTACTGCGTGTTAAAAATATCAGTGGCTCCATCATCAGAGTCCTATTGCATTCCTGTCTCCGGGTATTTATTTTCTTATACCAACTTTGATACTGAGATACCTAGTAAAATGTATGATGCCAGGTTTTGCTTCATCACCTGCATATCTAAGTGAGATTACAAATTTAAAATGGAGAACTATTCAGTTTTACACAATCTGTATCAAGTTTATTACTTTAATAATTAAAAATAATGCAGTTTGATCTCATAAATGTGTAGTACGTCTTTTGTTTGTGATCAGTAATTTACATTATATCAGAAAATACATGCTTGGGCTGTGGAGCCTAACACACCTTTCCTATGGCTGTATCTTGAGATTTTAAGTTCCCCTTAATTTTGGCAGAAATTAAGCTCCTGAAGATTTCTTTATATTCTGGTATAAATTACATGAATCCATGAGTTCTACATACCTCCTTTAAAACAAAATGTGTCCTATGGTGATGTATCAACAGGTGGAAATATAGATTGTCCAATTTAGTCCCACATAAAGAGTGTGCACTTTGCAATGTACAATCCTTATTACTGAGTGGCTTTAGAAGGTCAGCGGCTAATTCATTACAAGGCATTGCTAACTTACAGGTCATTTGTAAGGAATATCAAGCTAACAGTGCAGTTTCTTCTAGAAATGCTGGCAATAGCAAAAACAACCCTCAGTTTTTGACCTTCCTGTGCTACATGCAAAAGAACCATCAAGACCAAACAATAAGAACAGCCAAGAGTATATTAAAGTATGCAGGGTTTTTTATCTACTTCCAATTTAGTCTTATTTAATTTAGCTTTTAATGAAATGCATTTCTGTTAACCGTCACTTCACCTATTGCCTGCACAGCTTCAAATGACTGCCTTTTAGAGCTATGAATAGCTAAAGTAAAAATCTATACTTACATTAGTTGCAGGTTATTGGTCAATAAGTATTCATTAAACACTACACTTATTCTTTTCAATTTACATTGTTATTTATTTTCTTATTTCATTGGCTTTGATAGGCCTTTTAAGACTTATTTTTACAAAAGTATCAGTGGATCTGATCAGTAGCCTAGCCAAGCCCTGCTCCATACAGTTATAACTTTCAATCCCTACTCACTCTCCTGAAAATAATGGTGATTGCTCAAAGTATAATCAGATCAAAATGAATTTGAAGCTGAGAAGAATTTTGGTACCTGATTTATTTTAACCAGCATCATTGAGGCTTTTTTTTTCTATTTCAATGTATTACAGAGAAGCCAAATGACAGATTATAAGCATTTATGGTGAATAAAATATTTCACACAAGTATTAAGCTTAAATGTAATATTTTGATCTTTAAATGTTAGTTTCTGTATCTCTGTTCTTTTAAAAAAAAAACAACCAGCAATTGAACCCAACATGTAACTGAATTCATAACAATTGTTTTAAAATTTGTAGTAATTTACAACATTGCAAATATAAAAATCCAGTTTTGGTACATGCCACCCAAGACGCTTCCTAAAGACTGTGACTTTACCAAAACTACAGTTGGTTTAGCTTTGATTGTGATTAAAACAAATGGAGAAAGAGTAAAACAAAGGAAAACCAAATATTCACAGCAAAATTTAAGCTAGAGGGCATGCTAAGGCATGAAGAACTAACATCTTCAAAGTGAAAGGTTTTTAAACTGCATCTTAGTGCATTCAAACACTAAGAAAGCCACCAGTATGTTTGTGTGTTAAAAAAAAAAAAAAAAAAAGTTATTATCTGTCTAGGAAACTAGACTGTTGTACCACCAAAAAAAAAAAAAAAAAAAAGAAAAAAAAAAAGAAAACCCCAAAAAGATGCATAAAGGTCAAATAGGTAAGTAGCCATGGAACTACAAGAAAAACAAACAAATCTGCTTGAAACTGCAAATCAGGACAATGTAATTAAAAGCTGTCAAGCATTTTATCCCTTAGGATAAGCCTTTATGTGTAATGGCTAAGTGCTCATCAATTGGAAACAAACATTTCTATATTAAACCAGCTCTGCATTCATAGCTTATAAGATATATTTTTATGTTTTACCTAGAACATATTGGGGTTTTATGTCTGCTGAAACAAAATTTTGTATTGCATTATGCTTTTCTAAGTGGGGTCCTCGTTCAAGGACTGATAAGGTTTAACAAAAATAGAGAAAGAAATTGATTAAGTAGGTTTGTAGTAGTCTTCAAATGTCATCTCTATTATCATAATCTTACCAGAATAGAATAAGAAGATCGGGAAACTCCATGCAGAAATAAATATTTTAAACAAATAGACATATCAGTCTGATGACCTAAAATCTATTTTATTTAATGGGTTTTTATACTTTTGTTTGATTTCACATTACTCTTTTCATGTTTTGATTTTTCACCTATTTGATGCAGCTATAGGAATAGAAAGGAATGTGCCAAATTCATTAGGTCAGTTCATGAATTGCATGACAAATAATTTTTGTTTGGTAAGTGCTATGAAGGATTACTTCTATGCAAAAATTTTTTGCAGGTCTACGTCAGAACAGTTAATAATAGTAACAATAATAATAATCGTCATCATCATCCCTTCTAGCTTCATTCTGTCCATTCTGCTTGTTCCTTCCTTATAATATATATCCTCTATCTTTTTGGATTTGACCAGAGTGCTTCCCAAGCCAGACTGAGCTGTCTTTTCTTCTCTATCACTTCCTCCAGTACCAACTTTAATAGACCAGTTAATAAGAAGCTGCCTTTCTTAAAGAATAAGCAGTTAGTTCAGTGAATAAGGAAGATTTCTTTTTTCACCCTCTAAATGCTATGTTTGAAGAGGATAAATGATCTCTGATAAAATTTTATGGCTTTGCCACATCCACATGGCAATGTAGGAAAGTAGCCTGGGAAGGGACAGGAGAGAGTTTGTTCTTCCAGGAGCTGTCCAGGGTCCATGGCTGAGCCTATTGTCAGAAGAAAGAGATTAGCCAAAGGATGTTAGTAATTAATTTGAACTCTTCCTGGGCAGTTATGCAGAACTATCAGGTGTCTTGAGTCTTTCTTTTCTGAGCAGTAGTCACATTCCATGAAGATATATTCAAGTAAAACCTTCATTCATTTTAACTTATTTTGTAACTGTTACAGTGATTAATAGATCATTGGGGTCAATGGATGTGATGATTGTATAAGAGAAGTATTTAAAACTCTTCTCAGCCATGCTGTTAGGAAAGCCTTTACATCCAGTTTGAACTACCACGTACTGTCATTCTGTGAAACATCATTTCATTTTTAAAATTATCTTTGAATCTGCTTTCATTTTGAGAATACTTTCAACAGTGTAATTCAATGTTCTCAAAATTGTTGTTATCAAATGTTTCCAAGGTATCAGTTGACCACATGCTAGCTAAAAGGTGATGGCTCAAACTACTAATGAAGATGGTTAGTTCTGAGGGAAGCTTCAGCCTTAGAACACAAAAAGGCTTCTGTCGATTATGCAAGCACAATACTGGGTGTTCTCCAATAAAAAAAAAAAAAGAAGGGAAAAAAATATACAAGGGGTACATTGAGCTATAATATAAATCTTTCTAGATAGTAGAATGTCTGCTCTACAATGTTACTGAGTAATTAAATCCACCAGAAAATATGTTCTTAACATTAATTATTTATACCAGTAAGAAAGCAGAATCTTAGAATCATTAGGTTGGAAAAGACCCTTGAGAACATCAAGCCAAATCGTACCTGTCCATGACTAAATCATATCCCTAAGCACTTCATCTGCCCATTTTTAAATATCTCCAAGGACAGTGATTCAACCACTACCCTGGGCAGTCTCTTCCAATGCCTGAAAACATTTTCAGTGAAGAATTTTTTCCTGATGTCTAATCTGAACCTCCCCTGCCATAATTTGAGGTCATTCCCTCTTGTCCTATCAACTATCACTTGGGCAAAGAGACCAACACCCACCTCTCTATGACCCCCTTTCAGACAGTTGTAGGCAGTGATAGAATAGGTGATATTAAAATATTGTAAAAGAAAAAGATGGAAATTTAAGGGGGATAAAAGTCTCAGAATGAGATCATTTAAACCCTTATTTAGTTATGATAGAACACGAAAGGAAGAGGAATTAGTCTTTAAAGACACATATAAATGTTTGTGCTCCCCTTTCCCATTCTCTTCCCTTCCCTCCTTCCATTTTCTTCAATTTAGCTTTCTTTTTTCCCTGTTTACAAATTATCTAAGAGAGTTCAATATACTCCGCATTCAAAGTCACACAGATTATTTTCGTCTGCTTCAGCCTGTCCTTTACAAAGACTANGACTTGATTGTCTACCATGTGAGGTCTGGATCTGGCCAATTTTACTTATAGGCATAATAATGGCTTGCAGTCTTTCCAGTAAGCCAGATTTTTAAAAGCCAGAATGGGACCAAAATATTTGCTGTAAGTTTCCCTTTAGCATCCAGGCAATTAGCTCATTTTTCTTTTATCTTGCACAAGCTCAGTACTCTTTGATGTTTTCAAAACTGTCAGGGAAGTGGCCTTTGATGTCTTCAAATCAAAACTAGATATCCATCTGGAAGATACGCTTTAGTCAAACACACATTATTCAGCTCAGTGCTGGGATAACCAGGTGAAATTCTGCAGCCCTTGATTCAAAGGTAGTCAACCAGACTAGCTAATGGTCTTTTTGCCATTACGTTTTATGAAGCTATAAAAATGAAGCACTATGTATCTTTACGCACATCCGCATAAGGGGATTGTAAAAAGAAGTATGAGAGAAAGCAGACATGGCTACAGAATGATTAATTCTAGAACCCAAAAGTACATAGAACAGTGGGGAAAAAATCAGAGAGATCAGGGACAGACAAGCTTTTATGCAAGAACATCCACTACAGAAAAAATCTGTAGAGCCCAAAAGAAACACAGCTATCCAACAATCAATATCTGACCATGGCAGAAATAAGTTTACCTTTACTGCTGCCTATATTCTTGTCTGGACAAGTTACTAAATTCCATGATCACTCTTGTAAGATGTCTTCAGCAGCACTCGAAGAAATCTGAAAATATCAGCATAAAACTTGATCAGGTAACAGCAGATCAATCTCATTGACTGGAACATGACTTTTAATTTCAGAGCTCCTTTTTATACAACTTTACACAACTTTATACAATTCAGTCCAGCTCATTTTTAGAGGTAAAAGTCCTCCAACACCTAAAGACTACTCTCCATTTATACACCTGAGTCAACATTAGCGCACTCTGTCACATCATGTCACAGATTTTCATACTATTTATCTATTTTTGCTCCTAAATCTTTTGAAAGCCATTTCTCACCTATACCATTATTTTTTAGTATGCTTTTTCCCAACGATAGATTAATCATATTTGAAAAAATGTGTTACTTAAATGGAACCATGTAATCTAGTGATTTACATTGCTTAGTGAGGCTTCTTCCATTTCTTCACCAAGCTTCAAGTTCTTGGAACATACTGACATTTCATTTTATCTTCCACACTGTATTCCTCCTTTTTTTTGCTTGTCATTGAATTACTGTATCAGTATTTATTTAGCTTTTGTTCTGTTTCTTTCTGAGCTCTTTTCCTGCACAATACCATGTTCTGTGTAAATATGGAAAATCAGTTTTCTGTGCATTACTTCATCGAGAAAAAGAGACTTTGTCCTTTGATTTATCTAAACTAGAATAAGTTTCCTAAGGGCTGAATCAAAGAAGAAACATAGCCCCTAAACAAGGGGTCTACTGACTGTACTAACTAAATTCCTTTTTGCACTTGCTTATTGTCCTCATTGTTATTTTGAGTCAAATAAAAGGGTTTAAGTTATATTAAACAGGTTCATTTTCTGCCTGGATTCTTCCTGGCCAGTACCCTATCTAAGAACAGGTTATACATACCTGCAGAAAAGCTTAATTTGCAAACTGACCCTTTCTTCCTATTATACAAACAGACCATTTAAATCCCACTCAGATGCTCAGGCATGCAGATATTTAAAAGATTTTTCCTGGTGTCTTCCAATAATTCTGGTACAGTCTTACAGAAAAGAGACTTCTGAATGTGCATACATAATCATATATGTGTCCTTGTGTCATTGTATATGTCCCATCCCATAGCTCAAGTGAAAAATTGGACCAAGTGGTTGATATAAAACACACTTCTCTGACAATTCATCTGGCACTGTTCTGGAATTAAATTACTGTAACTATGCAGAATTTAGTTGTCTTCACATTGGGAGTAAACACTGGACACTGCATTAAAATTTCAGTGTAAAGTTAGAATATTATCATAACTGCAAATATTTAAAAGTTTGCACACAAAAACGTATGCAAAACACTTGGTGACTGTGCACAAGCTGTCAATGCATACAAATTCAAAAACATACTTTTTGAATAATGTTTTTAAATGTGGTACCCACAAGACACAGAATGCTTCTTGTTAAATCTTCAAATTATTATTTAAGAAGTTTTACATTACTAAAATTCATATCTAGGAATCTCTTTTGATCTTTCCTAACACACCTATGACAGCAGCTGTGAAGTCGTATCTCTATATAACTTTGTTCTAATTCTGACTTTTAGCACTTAATCAGTGAAGAAACTGTTATTTTTAGGAAGGTTCTTATGTAATCCCCTGAACCAAAATAATGTCCAGGAAAGCAGCTTGTATGATTGCTGAGATATGAAAAGCCCATTTGTGAGAAGTATTCTGGCACTCACAAGCCTCTCTGAAAAAGGCTGCTGAGTATGTCCCTTTTGAAACTTTCCTCTTAATTTTTTCCCCATTTCCCCTGAGTTAAGCCACCATATCTCAGGTCATAGCAAAGGCAGCAGCAGGCCAGAGTGAAGGCTGTTCATGCTGTTGCACATTGAAGAGAGAGTGTTGACCGCTGTGAGAATCATAAACCTCTCAGTTTGATGATCAACTGAGCAGTAAATTAATTAATCATCATTTTATGCCTCATCAAGCACTTTGCTGAGACTCTCAACAGGGGCCAGCTCAATTAGCCAATGGGAAGCAGACTGTTTTGTTTAGCTCGGTGAGTCTTCCATAAACAGAGGAAGCTTTGACAAGCTAATAAATATGTCATCTGTCTGTGTCACTAGCTGCAATGTGGCTCCACCTGTAAAGTTGTGGGATTCTACTCAGTATGGTGTATAGCAACTTGAAAGAATGAGAGTGAGGTACCCTAACTCCTTCTCAAACAAAGCACTTCTCATAGCTTATGAAGATCTTAGCCAGTGACTTTGGTGTTGATTATTAGGAATCAGATATTTTTGATTACTGAATCATTATGACTACTGAATCAAATTTATGTCCTTTTAAAACAGATTCCTGTGTTAGGCATAGTAAAACCAGTCAGGTGCATTTATATTGTAAAGTGCTTCTTTTCCCTGGAGAAAACAAAAAAGCCCACTCCTCACAATAAATACTTGTGACAATGAGCTTCTCAAGGAAAAAACCTTTTGGTTAAGTGGCAATAAAGCTTCTGTCAAAATAGACAGACTTGAAAAGTCCCTGCATCAGATCCTGCAGTCCCAATGAACCTACCAGAGTTGTATCAATCTAACTGTAACCAGAACTCAGCTGCTGTCACAACAGGCATTTCACCATTTAGAATGCAAAACAGAAATCTGCATTTAGAAGTTTCGGCTTTGGATCAAATCACTGACTGTTGCAAATTTGTGCCATAGATTTTCATATACCTTTACAGCAACTAGTCTATTCTGAGATTCTAACCTGATCTTCTGCATAACGCTGCCCATAACCTCTGGCTGAACAAGAGATAATCACTAACATATCCAATTGTTAGTGAAATATATCAGGTGGTGAAAAATCTAGCACATCCTTTGATAAGCAACTTGTATAATTAATCATCAACACATGTAAAAATGTGCATCTTATTTCATAGTTTATCTGGCTTCAAATCCCAAATATTTTCTTTTCCTCAATCTTGTTTCAGGGGAAGGGGCCCCCAATTTCTTGTAACACTGATCTCAATAGCAACAGTTTCCCCAACTTTTTACACACTCTTTCCTCTCTTGGGAAAACGAACAGTGTTTTGGGATGACTGAATGGCATTTTTATCTACGCAGTATCCCATAGTCTTTTGTGTAACATTGATGTGTTGCCAGAGCTGGAAGGAACCACCATCTCTCTCCTTGTTCCTGGCTGTACACACTCCAGCTCTGAGGAGATACATGTTACTTTTACATAATTTTGTGAGCTTTATGCCACCCTCCTGGTTTTGGATGGCTGAGGCTGGTCACAGTGATAAGATGCCAATACATTGGTGCTATGGTGCTGAGAGGCAAAAAGGTTCAGAGAACTATATGTTAGGAAATGTATCTACAAAGCCCTTTTATGATTAAAGTGCCAGGGCACAGCATAACTCAGTCCAAAAACAATGTGGAGAAACAGCAGCAATATGTAGGTGTAGTGACTCCAGTGTCTCCTCAAGCTTCCATAGAGGCTAGAATGACAATTCATTACACCTGCTACCCCAAACAGTAGGCATGGTAGCAGTTCAGCTGGAAACAGCAGCTCAAAGTTTGGAAACCAATTTATAAATCACAGCCAGCCTTACAACTTCCTCCTAGATTTAGATCATCATGTGAAGCAGCACAGGAGATACTTATATGTGACTTCATTTGGTCACTAAGAGGATTCTGTCCTTCCTGTACTCCCACCTTAAAATGTCAGATTTTTTCTAGCATGCAGTTTAGCAAAATGTCTAGATTGATTATAGTTGCTTCCATGAGTCCATGTACCATGTACAAGTTTTATTAGCAAAGGTTTTCTATAGTTCTTCAAAGCTACTGTAAAAGAGTGTAACAGAAAACTGTCTTCCCTTGTAAATGGCTGCACAGAGATGACTCTTTTTAGCTATTCTATTTTAAACTCTGTCAGCATGGCTTTCATTAATTTTGTTTTCTGCAATGATTTCACATTTTGGCTATGTGAAATGCTGTGCTAGTCTTCCAAGTGCAAGGGGGGAAAAAGAGAACAAAGAACCAAAATTATAAGCCCAAATGAGCTCTTCACCTCAGTAGAGGTTACTACATTGGCATCCTGAATGTTAATCCCCAGACACCCTCTGACAAAAGAAAAAAGAAACAACAATGGTAACTGGGGGACAGAGGAAAGAAAGAAAGAAAGAAAGAAAGAAAGAAAGAAAGAAAGAAAGAAAGAAAGAAAGAAAGAAAGAAAGAAAGAAAGAAAGAAAGAAAGAAAGAAAGAAAGAAAGAAAGAAAGAAAGAAAGAAAGAAAGAAAGAAAGAAAGAAAGAAAGAAAGAAAGAAAGAAAGAAAGAAAGAAAGAAAGAAAGAAAGAAAGAAAGAAAGAAAGAAAGAAAGAAAGAAAGAAAGAAAGAAAGAAAGAAAGAAAGAAAGAAAGAAAGAAAGAAAGAAAGAAAGAAAGAAAGAAAGAAAGAAAGAAAGAAAGAAAGAAAGAAAGAAAGAAAGAAAGAAAGAAAGAAAGAAAGAAAGAAAGAAAGAAAGAAAGAAAGAAAGAAAGAAAGAAAGAAAGAAAGAAAGAAAGAAAGAAAGAAAGAAAGAAAGAAAGAAAGAAAGAAAGAAAGAAAGAAAGAAAGAAAATAATAAACGGTCATTCACATCGCTTCAAGGATGTTGAGGGTCTTCTGGAATAGAGGAAGGAGTAATAGGATTAATGTGAGCATCCGAGGAGCAGTGAGATGGGTAAAGTGGCACACAGTGACTTCCCACTGAAGACCTGGCAGTATAATGCATCCAACCTAGCGAAGAAAGAATTGATCCTAACTCTTATCAAGATGATGAATCCTACATACATCTGCACAGATACACCTACAGAGGCTCCTCCGTAAGCAAATTTCTAATTCCACTGAAAAGTAATACCAGTGCTATTTGACCAGCCTACTTCCTACAGTCTGGTAAAACTTGACCTCATGATGTGATTTCATGCTTAGTTTTGAAAAAAAAAATTCTCATGGAATACATGAACAGAAATTAATCGTTTTGTTACCATATATGTACACAAGAAGGATTGTATTCCTTCATAATTCTTGTTATAATCCTGTAAGCAAATGCAAGTTTACACTCATTTTCAAAATTTTGCTCCTGTGGCCTAGGTAAATGGATATTAGTCTGTTACTATGTTTCTTACAAAACATTTTACAATATGTAATTTGACAAAAGATGCAGCAACTAATTTAATTAATTAAAAATAAACAGTTTTTCCTGCTGATATTCATTAAACTATTTTTTTCCTGACCATTCAGGTGAATGGCTGGTATTTCATCAAAGTTCAGTAATTTGCTTTGTAAGGGTTGGTCTGAACACTGATTTCTGCTTCAGGTCATGTGGGTTCAAAGCTCTAGAGTTTCACTTTGAATTTGATGATTAGTTACCGAGAACCATTTGTCTTCACTTGTGTAAATCAACCTATATGGAGCAAGAATAGGGCATGATTTCCTCAATACTTTAAAACAGAGGGAGTGAGTTTCCAGCACATTTTCAATGGCTGTAGATTCTGTAGTGAAAACTTTATAGAGGGATACTCTAAACAATTCTTTGGAACTTGCATAAATTTCTAGTCCATGGATCTCTCACACTTGTGTTTCAGCATGTTTAAGAAACAACAGAGACATTTTTCAAGTCTGTGATTTAAAGAAATGAAATGAGCTTTTAGTGCACTGACACAGACCTTGATCCATTTCTCATTAGAGCCTGATCAGAGGCTTTCAGCAGTCTCAGGGAACACTGGACTGTAGGGCATTAGTAGCAATATGTTATTACAAAACCAGATACAGACAAATAACATAAAGGAAGAACTTTCTCATTTAACCTTTAGTTTCCTCTTCTGGAAATCTCTGTACACCACTAGTCTTAAACCAGGAGCAAATATGAAAGACTTTAACACATTTTTCCACTTTGCATTTGTGGATAATTTTTGGTGATAATTTTTCTTTGTTCCCACTGTGAAATTTGCTCTGCCTTGTTTCATTTTACAATAACCATTCTTAAGGATACTTTGAAGTGAACAAGTCAGAATAATCATAAATCTCACTGTCATACAGACATATGTGAACTTTCTTTTGAAAGCTTCATTGTTACTCATCTATTCTGCCTGGAATTACCCCAACCTCATACTTTTCATCCTTTATCTTTTTTTATGAAGGGCAGAAACTTTAAATATTTGACAAACTCTATTCTCAACTCAATTACAATTTGACTAATTATATCACATGAATTTTACCCCTTGTGTTTTTGATCAAGATTAATTCTGGAGTGTCTCAGATGAGTTTATAGGCAGCCCCTTTATGCATCCAAAGTGAAACACTGAAATGAAGAAATACATAGTACAAAGAAACTTGACTTATCAGCATTGGGAATATGACCATGCTGGTGATTAAACAAGATCTAATCTGGTTTCAGGCCTACAGCTGAAAATCATCTTTCGTAGAAATATGCCTGCCAAGGTTATTGTAAAATTATCCCAGGCACCAAAGTGATGAATGGTCCCAGCATTTGCTGTGATATGGATGCCATCCCTGTGGGGCTTCACCAAGCAGGATTTTTCATGTGGACAGACTCACATGGAGGACAGATGGGAAAGAAAACAAAATTAGTTGATCTGCACTAGAGCAAAAATCCATCTTTCCTTTCCTACCCAGATTGTGCACTTGTTTTTTGGTTTTTTTGGTAGGGTTATTTTTTGTTTGGGTTTTTTTGGGGGGGGTCTTTTTTTGCAGACATGGAATTACGTTCCTAAATTATACAACTCTTCCCTTTTTTCCTTTGTGGAGTGATCCGATTTTTTTGTGCTGACCTTGGATTTGGTGCTGATTTGCATTCTTGAACTTCCATGGCAGCCTAATTTCAGACATGTGAAGCAGTCAGCCTGATATCTAAGTTAGCACAAAAATACTGTGTCTCCAGTTGCATTAACAACAGCTTTAGTCCACCTTTGAAGCCAGGCAGCTCTTAAGTTAAAAAAAGTTTCAAATAGTAACAATCACTCAAGCTTAGTTTTGTCAAAATAGGACTAATGAGCCAGTCAAAGAGTAACAGTTTCATTTACCAGTCAGGCAGGTTTTCTAGGTCTCTGTCCTAGGATCACGCAAACAATCCACTGATGAAGACCCTAGAACCAGTGCTTTGCACAATCAGGGACAATCATGATTGGGGCAGCACATCTGACAAAAAAACCCAGCTCTTAGACATTTTAAAAGCTTGGTCGCAAAAAGTCTCTTCAATATTTACCTCATTATGTGCTTGTGACAGAGAAGGAGTGAAGGAGTTAAACTATCCTGTCACATCAGTAAGTGGTGCAATTTGATTCTGAGATAACATAAAAGTTGCAAATCTCATAATGTATTTGTCTAAAAAGCAGATTTTGGATATGTCTCTATCGCACTGCTTTAAATTAGCCACACAATTATAAAAGTACAGTTAATTACACATCATCACATTTTGAACTTAGGAAATACTACACCAACAGCTGTTCCAGAGGGGAGAGAAATGTAACAAATACTTGGTGTATTTTCCCTTCTACATTTATCTCTTAATCAGATTTCCCAGGGTGAGAGGTTAAACTTAGAAAGCCAGCAGAGATGTTAGCCTTATTTAACTGCAATATAACTAACACCTTAAGAACTGATTTGTCAGAATGAATTGCAGTCCAGAGTGCCCTGAGTTTTCAAACTAAATTTGTTCTTAAGATAAAAGGCACTTTTTAAAGAATCACAGTTCTTGTTTTAACCATTGCCCCACTCTCGCCTCCAAGGCATTTCTTATAACCCTGATAAAATCGCAGACCAGGTGCTGCAAGACTTTCAAAATAATAAATTCCAATCTGTCACTGAAAAATAAAAGGTTAAACAAGTTTCTAGAGGGAGTTCTGTTCCAGGTGTTATTTTGCAAGCTTATGCTTAATTTATTGTTTTTAGTAATACTTACAAGTGATAAAGATCATGTAAATACTCTATATTAAAAATAAGATTTCATTTTGTCATGCAGATATTACTAATAACTAAACAGACTTTAATCAGATCACCACCTACTAACATTAGGTCTTTTTAAGAGTACTGCTATAATCATATTTTCTCTAAAAATACCAACCATGCTGTAGAAACAAAAACAAAATGAACACGAAACTCAAACTTTGGTTATATACCAGTTTTTATAAGAACCAGAAGCATGAAAACTTTTCACAAATCACCTACTTTGGAATGGACCTTGTATAGGTTCAGTGGGTATGTCTACCAAGTGGAACAAGGCAATGGAAACTGCTAACATCTTCCATATGTGACAGCCTTTAAATTATAATACCATACTGGATACAGTGAACAGACTGTTCAAAAACAGCAGTATGTCAGACGGGTGGCTGAATTTTCCTCTTTCACTGTTTTCAGTCAGTCTTGCACAGTTCTAATTCTTCTATCTTGTCCATTATTTACTACAGTCTATAGCTAAAATAACAGCACAAGTTTTGCTCAAGAGGTCTGAAATGTGTCCTATGGGACTACCATAAATAAAAACAAGGGCTAAGTTTCTCAGCCATTTTGAAGCCAGAAGGAAAACCCAGGCCTCAGTTAAACCAAATGCACAGGTACATTTTTGAGTCCCATTCAATTCAATGTTTTTCCCTGTCTGAGGAGTGGATTGCTCCCTCTGTGTCAGATTCTGTGGTTTCTAAATCAACTATGGCAGCACTTGGGGTAGCACTATGCTGAAAGCAGATAGTAAAGGCTTATGGTTAGGCTTCCATGCGTATGTAGATATATTTCATACTCTCCATAAATTAAGAGATGTTGCCTCACTCAGCGCGGAACAAAATTTCTCTCCCGATAATTCCCTCTATGCTACTCTAAAATCGCTGGGTGTTCCCTAGCTTTCAAAAATATTTTTTTGTTCGTTCTTTTGTTTTAGTCCTTTCCCACCCTCATCACATGCAAATACAGTGTGAGAAGTTAAGTGCCCTGAAATTTATCTATTGAATTATTTTCAGAATTCATAAACAGAACTCACTCCAAGGTTAGCTTGTACAGATTGTACAGACGAACTTAACAAACTCTTCAGCTACAATTAACATGTCTACTCAGAGCACTTTCCAGTATATAACTCAAAAAGGGCAAAATTGCAGATTGAACAGAAGAGAAACCTGAGTTTCCTCCTGCATGGTTAAGGGCTGTTCTATGAAGTGAAAAGGCATCCATTCACACAAAATCTTCAGTTCCATTTTGAAACTTTAGGGAAGGTTTATACCAGCTTCCCTCAAGGAGCAAAAAATGAAGATGAATTACCATAGCTATACTACCTAGTATACTGAGGTTTCTCAGTGTGGAAGTAAGCTTCTATTGCTAACACTCAAGTAAGCTGAAGCTTCCATCGCTTACTCATAAGATTACAACATAAGTTTGACTATGAAAATTTTGCAGTGTTACGGCTGACTCTGTGTGTTTAACTCTATGGGGTTGAAACTTCCCAGTCTTGTGGCTGATTCTATGAATTTAACTCTATTGGGCTTTAATATATAGCTATTACCCTCAAATGTGGAATCTTTTAGCAAGGCAAGTAAATTACTCTAACACTTTAAAGTTTTTAAGAGCAGGAAAAGAATCATTCTCCAAGTAATTTGTGGTAGTTCCTATTAAACAGTAAGCAGGTGAGTTATTTACTGTAAATTGAACTGAGATAAACAAGCTGGTAATGTCTTGAAACTAAAAACAATTATTGAATTTAGTATGTAAAAATAACATAGACAAGTTACTACCAATTAATATTGTTAATTCTTAACTTAGATGCTTTAACTAGTTGTGTTCCATTATGTGATTCTGTGGAGTGTATAAGATGCTTGCATTACTTGAATAATGGAGTTTTTTTACTCCTTCAAGGTAGATGAGTTTTGAGTGCCCTCTATTTATCCTGCATCTCTTTCTTTTAGTCAAGTATTTAAAACTTTTTTTTTTTTTTTTTTTAAGATGAGAACTATTCGGGCACACCAAAGCTATTTTGTCATAGGATATCACTCCACACAGATAATTAGAAGAATAATTTAATGTTTCACAAAATCTTTATTTTGCAGCTAGATAGAACTGGGAGGAAGTGGTGGTACTG
Source organism: Piaya cayana (assembly GCA_013389865.1). Classification (NCBI taxonomy): domain Eukaryota; kingdom Metazoa; phylum Chordata; class Aves; order Cuculiformes; family Coccyzidae; genus Piaya; species Piaya cayana. Next base: position 36,773 of record WAAB01017495.1, read on the forward strand.
AGGTTCAGCACCAGAGAGCAGCACCATCTAAGAATTGTGGTTCAAAGTTCCTCCCTTGAACCCTAGTCCTATTCTGGACAAAACAGACATGCCCTCACTTTTTTTTGAGGGCATAGAATATGTAATTGTCCTTTTGGATAACTTTCCCAACTAATGTAAAGAAGGACCCATAGCAATGCCTGGAGGGGTGGTTACCAGTTTGATACATACTGAATACATTCACTTGTGGAATGGCACCAGTTAGTAGCCCAAGGTTTCACACCAGAGCACCTGATCAGTCTAAGAGCTAACATGACAGAGGAAAGGACTGTCAACCATAAAACCAGCTCTGTACCCCAAACAGATTTGGGCTAGCAATAAGATATTTAAGCCTTTTATTTTCTTTTGTTTTGGATTTATGCATAACAATAATGTCAAAGTGAGTAGTAGACATTACTGTTCTCCTTGGGAACAGTTCAGCAATGCCCTCTGGCAGCTTTTGCGCTGAGCATGGGAGCCAAAAGAAAGTCTAAAAAGCATGCAATTACCCCCAGGAAATAATTACAATGCAAAAAGCATTGGATGGTACAAGTGACATTCCAGTAAACGAGGTGAACTTGTATCATCACTCTGCTTTGCCTCAGGGATTTTCCTGCCAAAGGAATATCATCCAGTTCCAAGAAAAGCCAAGGACAGAGGTGGGGCTGCACATCAACCATTCCAGGTCTGAGCCTCAGGGAGCCAGGAGTTATGGGCAAAGGAAACTTCTGCTAAGCCAAGTACTGGCATTACAACTCCCAAAAGCCAAGGCAACAAAGCTTGCTGGAGGTGATTTTAAACCACCAGGTTGGAAATCAAACCACACCCAGAGCAGCCTTGCTTATATATGAGACTTTCTTATTCCAAACTTAATGATTAAGACAAATCTGAAAAACAAAGTATTTTTTATGCCTAGTTCTGTTGACACTCAGTCTCATGGGAGCAGGATGAAACTCTACTCAGAGCAGGTTAAACTTCAAAGTTTCACCAAATGCTGGATTTCTTTCAATTCTAATCTTCTTTCAGTCTCTCTTGGGAATCTCTCTTTGTCTGCAAGAGGTAGAAACCATACCCAAACCACATTGCAGAAACAATGGCTGGAAGAGCAAAGAATTAAGGTGAACATGGCCATGTTTTATCCAGCAACTTTTCTCACTACAACATTTTTAACTGACTCAGCTATCTTCACATATACACACACAAAACCTGTATTTACCTACACAGATTTTCTTAATTACTTTTTCTAGAGGCACATAGAGCAGCAGTGGTTGCTACATGGTACTATTGTTCTCTTTAACTACCAAAATGCCTTCAAATATCATGTATTTGGGTCTCTTCCAGCCCGGTGATTCTGTGATTCTGTGATTCTGTATTGACCAAATATCATTAATTGAAAACAACTCTTTCACAATTTCTAGATGCCTTCTGGGAATGTACAAAATAATGCAAACAGGACAAGAAACTAATGCCCTTACATATCTTTTCTCTGTCTCTGGATTACCACTACTCTAAAAATGGAATTTTACTTGAAATTCTCTGGTGTCTGAATGTACTTTCAGCACCCTCAGCTGATCCATACTATGTAGCTCTGTACTAGAGTGCTGGTTTCTAGATGAGTGGTCAAACCAGATCCCTCTTCTGAGACTTCCAAGGTACACCGTCAATAACACTCAGATATGAGCCTGCCAAAACCATAGGATTATCTGCTCTCCAAATAAAACAAGCAAATATACAAAAATGTTAAGTTGCCTCAAGCACTTTTACCTCACACAACCAGCACTTTTGGAAAGGTCCCTTTGACCTTGGCAGCATATTGAAACATGGCTGAACAGTTCTTGAGCAATTTTTCCAATGAATTAGACACAAACAGGCATGTGTCATTGGGCACACATACAGCCGTTTCTGTCTCCTCTTTCCCCTTAAAAATTAATAATTTCTCAAAACTGCCATGCAAAGAAAGTCACAGCAAGCAATATGTCCTAGGGCATTACTAGCTCATGTTTGGTATTTGAAATTACTTAGCTAGATGCTTTGTAAACATCACAGAGTTGAATTCCAACCAGAGACCAGGGAGTAGAATGCATTTATCTCTTCTACCATTCATCTTAATCACAGAGTTATCATAAACTGGACATGTGAACTGATTGGACATAGCTGCATTACCAAAGAGGGAAAGCATGAATTTGGAAGTATTAATACTGTTTATTAAACAAGGTCATCAACTTTTCTCAAATGTAAAGTCTACATCAGTGAAAGCAGACAGTAATGATAGACATATTATATGGTGTGCGTCAAGTCATTCTATTCACTACTTTTAAAATGCTTTAGGGAAGTGTACAAAACCCACCCCACTGCTACAATGAAATCTCACAGAACTCTTCAGCTTTTGTTTTATTGCATTGTCATTGTACAGATCTGCTCTTTTTCCTGCCTATTGATTGTTGGACATCGTTACTCCAGCAATATCAGTGCTTTGACCTGGGCAAGGAGTCAGTGTTACACTGATAATGCCGCACTGATGAGTATCTGCTACATGGCTGCTTTTCTCTGTTTCATTGCCTGTCTCATCAAGTGACATTATTCATTTGTCTCTCTTCTGCCAATCCATCATTCTTTTCTGCACCTATGCATTAACTCGCAGGCTGATCATCCTTCTTTCATGAACTTCCTAACTCTGCTACCTTTCTTTCCTCCCCTCCTCTTCTTTTTTACTTCTATTTCTTTCTTTTTCTCCATGTGTCATATAAAAAAAAGAAATTCTGAATACTTGGGAGGTGATAAAGGGAAAATGAAATGTCTTGTGTTATAAGACAGCATCTCAGCTAGAGAAATGACTCATCTATAACTTTCAGCACACATCTTTTTTGTACAGTACTCTGACTGAAACCAAAATAAACATCTGTTACTATGAGAATTTCTACTCAGCATTCTACTTTGCTCCTTCACACTTTCTCACATTGATAACACATTCCATGATTTCTTGCTTTAATATCACATATTAATGGAAACAGCTTTGGGCTGCTATGAAACACTCATCCCAACTCAATCAAAAAGTAATATACACCTTAGCTCTGTATTTTCATCTGCAGATATCAGATATCAGGACACGGTACAAAGTTCAATACCATTATTGCACTTAACAAAAAGAAAGGCCAAGAAAGAGAAATTGACTACCATAAAAAACTGGTGGTGCACCCAAATGGTCACTAACACACTGCCACACACAGAAAGTGGAAGAGCAAGCAGTGAAGGTGAATGTGGCCAGGTTTTACCCAGTAACTTCTCCCACTCACTACAACCTTTTAAACTGACTCAGCTAGCCTTGCATCTACATCCTGAGTACATGTTCAGACCCTTCTTTGCCACAGCTTCAGCTGGTACTTGTGCTATACAAAGAAAATGTGTCTGGATTCATAATGGGCATTTCATTACATTTTCTTACTTTCTTATAACATTTATAGTTGAAATGCCTGTATAGAACTGTCATCTTTCAGTTTAGAAAACATCTAGCAAAACTTAGGAGTAATTATAAAGCAATATTACCCTTAAAGATAAGCTAGGCACACAGAGGATTTTATCAAACTATTAAAATAGAATTACATCATTTTTCTCAGTGGCATGTCATGTTCATTAATATGATTCCAAAGTTTTTTTTCAAACATATATTTGCAGTGTCTATTTGAATTCGCTTATAAGGGGCAGTAAGTTAGTGAACTGCACTATTCCAAACTCTACTATTCATTCGCACAAGCACGGACAATTAACTACCTTTAAAATTTTATTTAGAATTAAGAGATGAGGGAAACGTGAGAGCAGTTGAAAACAAGATTTCTCAGGGAAAAAGAGCAAAGTTATTTAATGTTCACTTTAATATGGTTTGATGTGTATTTGTTTTCTCAGTTTGCAGTAAGTGCCTCGTTATGATCACATAAGTTATTAGAGAAAAGAAAGCTTTGTAGGGTTTTTTGGTTCCAACAAAAGCTAAGGGAATTAAATAAAAACAAACTGAACATAAAATATGTAAAGATAGTACATGTTGCAAATTAACAGCTTATTTTTAAAAAGGAAATTTAACAAAGCAATGCTATTAACTATTTGAAAACCGGGAAAATGACACTTAAATGTGCTGGGAATGTTGGCAAAGTTTCCTACCTGAGCTGGAGTGCGAATAACTAGTTATTGTACTTATATTATTTGCTATCAAAATGAACTATATGACAATATTATTTAAACATGTAACTGGAAGTATCACTGTCTTTCCAAAATATCACAGAGTATAAATAATATGAATTTTCACTACAGGATTTTAAAAGCAAGTTGTTTTCTCATGTTCATTGTGCCTGTAGTTTTATCACACAAACATAAACTACTACACTTCACTGTTGGTGAACTCTGAAACAATCTTGATTCCAAAACAGATTTTTGTTGTTGTAAAATACTGAAAGGATATGATACTGCAAAGATAACAGTTCCTCTCTGCAGTATCAAATTGTGAATAAAAAAATGGAAAAAAAATCTATTGTCACAATCTCAGTGTAAGTAGTATTAATGACAGCACAAATGCTTGATTTTTAAATGTCTGCACTGAAAAGATGTATTTGATGTGACAGTTACCATGGCAGCTACTGAGTTTCAGTGCATACTAGAGTATGTAGTTGTGTAAAAGCTGTTGATGCATGAGATCTCACTGTGACAGCCTTACAATATATATTTATATATAATTATTTTATAACTTTCTTAAATTGAAAGAAATTTTAAGAGAATAACCTTTAGCTGTCCTGCATCTTAGTACTGGTTTATGAATGGAGGTAGGACCTTTTAATAGCACTGCAGAAAGAACAGGTACACAGAGAACCAGCGAGGAAGAAGAAAAGTTTTTCTCTTTGTTTCAATCTCATGCTTAGTTTTTCTCAAGATTTTTGGCTGCTCAACCATATTTGTAGTTTGAAATGATTGTTCATTTCTTGCTGATTACCACTTACAGTTTTGGTTTGTTTTTTCTCAGGCAAACTTCTATATTGGACTGTCCAATCTGAGTCTTATCCAAATATTTCTAGAAAATATAAACTTTCCAAAGACAAAAATATTGGTCATTTGGCATGTCTTGTATCTATCATACAAACTCTATGATAATTTCCCATCTAGGAAGACACTTGTTCTCTACAACAGAAATAAAAATAGCAAAAGTGAAAGAGGCCTGAAAATCACAGAAAATACCCAGTCATTTCTCAAGGTCTAGCATGGGTGTTCTTGAAGAATGAATTAGTTCAACAATAAAACCCCCTTTTATTTGGAAAGGAAAGGGTTTGATTTCCTTCTGGGAATTGATAGCTGGACTTCATGAACACTTTTCCTAAGAATGGAAGTGAAAAATTTCAAACCTCCAAAACCTCGTTTCCTGTTAAATACTAGAACTTGTCAGAGGAGCATTAAGGCTACACCAAGGAGTACACACCTAAACATTCTTATCTTGATGTTGTTATTAGTGGCAAAGTGGTGTTTGTTATGTCAGCTTAAATGCTACAGCTCAACAGGCGATGTCTCATGTCATGGGATGCAGAGAGGCTTAAAGAACTTGCTAGCCTCAACAACGGACTCCTGTAGTCTGGATCTTCACTGCAGTGGTGAGCAACAGAAGTTTTCAAGACAAAGGGTCAGAAGAGGTGTGAAGACCTTTCCCATAGCCAGATTGAATGGTGGGGCTCAACCAGAATGAATATAGGTTCCTTCTAGCTGAAATGCATCTGTCTTTTTTGGGGGGTGGGGGGAAGAACAGTAGGGAAGAGCAGAAGGACAGGAAAAGGAGGAAGGGAAAAACTCACCCATATCTGCTTCTGCTCTTACCCAGATATAGCCTGGGAACACACCCACATCAGACAGTTCTGAATTAGTCCAGGCATAGCCAGCCATTCAAGTCACATTCCCTCCAGCTCTCCTACCTTGCCTGCCTGAAGTCAGCTGTTTTCATAGTTATGCCGTCTGCTTCAGGTTTAGTTCACTCCAACGGTGCGTAACTGCTGTTCAGCACCAGACCTGTAGAAGGAAGGAAACACTGGTGGAGTTCTGGAGAGCAGGGAGACAGCCTCAAGCTACATTCCATGGAAAGTAGCAGTCTCAGATCCCGCCCCAAGGCAAAGATGGCTGTCTACTGCCCCCAGCTGCCTTTCCCACAGGGCATGTTGTGGGGCCCGGATGGTTTAACAGGTTTCAAAATATGTGGTGATGAGCCGAAGGCTGAGAACATAATGTAGGCCTGCAAGAAAAGCATTTCAGATCTTCTTTAATTCTTATTGTTGCCCCTCTGGAAACCTCTGAAGCTCATAAACTTCCCAGAAGTCTGTGTCATGTTTGAATATTTTGACATGTGAAATACCTCTATGTGGGTTTGGCTCCAAGATCTTCAATTTTTTATGATTTACTAAAGTTAAGATTATAATATTTTACTTCCACAGATACCTGAATCTTTTTGTGTCAAAAGAGGAGGTGACTGGATACTTGCTTGGCCACTTAGATGCTCATAAGTCTAGGGGCAGGATGGAATCCACCCAAGGGTATTGAGGTAGCTGGCAGACGTGCTTGTCAAACCACTTTCCATCATTTACCAGCAGTCCTGGATGACTAGGGAAGTTCCACTGGACTGGAGGCTGGCTGATGTTGTGCCCACCTACAAGAAGGGTCACAGGGAGGATCCAGGGAACTACAGGCCTGTCAGTCTGACCTCAGTGCCAGGGAAAGTCATGGAGCAGGTGATCTTGAGTGCTATCATGAGGCACTTGCAAGAGAACCGGGTGATCAGGCCCAGTCAACATGGGTTCATGAAAGGCAGGTCTTGCCAAACCAACCTGATCTTCTATGACAAAGTGACCTGCTTACCAGACGAGGGAAAGGCTGTGGATGTATCTTCCTGGACTTCAGTAAAGCCTTTGACACAGTTTCTCCCAGCATTCTGCTACGGAAACTGTCAGCCTCTGGCCTGGACAGGCACACACTCTCCTGGGTGGAAAACTGGTTGGATGGCCAGGCCCAGAGAGTGGTGATAAATGGTGTTAAATTCAGCTGGAGGCCACTTAAAAGTGGGGTTCTCCAGGGCTCAGTGCTGGATCCAGCCCTGTTCAATGTCTTCATCAATGACCTGGATGAAGGCATCGAGTGCTCCCTTAGCAAGTTTGCAGATGACACTAAGCTGGGTGGAAGTGTTGATCTGCTGGAGGTTCCAAAGGGATCTGAACAGGCTGGACCACTGGGCAGAGTCCAATGGCATGAGGTTTAACAAGGCCTCACCTCCTCTCCTCTCCTCTCCTCCAAGTTTAATTTCATAACTAAGGCTTAGAAAAGACTGGAGCAGTATGTAGGAGTTGTATTATTCCAGTAGGTGATTCTGCATGCAGTATGTATGTCTTTGAACTTGATCATGTCACCTGTAAAGTCATATCTTATCTCCTAGACTGTCTCTCCATCCCCCCGAGGTCTGCAGTCCTAGGTGCTTGAAAACCAAACTCCTTCCTACACTAAGTAGTAGAACACAAAGTACTAACTAGGGAGAAAATAAGATGTCTGACTTCTGAACATCTGTATTAGCCATTGGACCATGTATTTTTTATCTGAGCAAGAGAATATATACATCCCAGATGATATTTTTTACTTATCCTTATTGGTAGTAAAATGCTTAACATCCTTTCATGCAGCTGGATCTGCATGAACACAAAAAGTAACTCAACTCTTGGCATTCTCAAGTATGGTACAGAAAGTTTACTTTCTAATAGCAACTTAACTAGTGAAACTTATGGCTGCCTACAATAACATGAAAGGATTTATTTTTTCCTTCTTTCAAAGGCTTGTGACATTCACCTGATGCAAAACTCTCTTACAAGTTCTATAATGGAAAAGTCTTTCCAATCTTTCAGCTATAGCCTGCCACAAAAGAAAATACAGTTGTTATATATTCTGAAAACTTAGGGTACCCTGTGATTGTGTCATATTTTGGCAGGCTCAAAAGTTCAAATATATAACTGCAAATTTTAAGAAAGAGGTCTGCCATTTCCCTGCGGCAGCCTGTAACTTGAATGTCATTGGAAAAATGAGAGTCAGTGGCCAGTCAGACCACTGCTGATGCTGCAATTGTCTGAACGTAAGTATTTTCATTCTGCTGATTGGCCAAAATACCATTGTGAATTGTTGGTAATTGTGGTTATTTTAGTAAACAGTTATTGAAATAGCATTGGAAAAATAAGCAAAAAGCAGTAAATTTTATAGCCACAATATAATTTCTTGTAATATATATTTGAAAGCTAGTGAGGAAGTAACTATCACATTTTCTGAAAAGCCAAATGATCATGCAGGAGCCATTTATTTGTATAGGGATTCCAGAAAGTTCAAATTATATCTAATATGAGATCGAGAATTTGCCTTCAAATTTGAACTCAGAAGATTTGAGGATATGCGCTAAATTATTCCTATAAAACAGAAGCTACAAAGATAATTAAATGGAACATTAATTAACTTTAAGTCAGAAGTATCACAGTAGTGTAATCATATTTTTCCATTTATTTCCTGCTGCATCAGTTCCTTCCTGAAGTTCTCAAAGGAAGCAAATAAAAAAACTCCATATTCTAGTGAACTTCTGTGCTTTTAGGTACAGTGACATTCAGTTAGCTGAACAGTTCTATGCATTCGTGCCGCAGATGTACTGTATTATTCCTCTTATTGTGTTAGTCTAAAGCACTTTTGTAAGCCGTATTCTGACACCATCACACCTGGACAGCAAGAAGGTCACAGCCTGGGTTGGTCTCAAGAACAAGCTGCCTTTCCTCTTTGTTCCTTCAAGTCAGGAATACAGCACAGCGGAGAGATGGGACACCAGTATTCCTGTCTCCTTTGCACCAAAAAGAGGCATTTCTCCTCCAGGATCACTTTTGTAGCTATAGATAATAATTGAGTCCACTACAAATCATAAGTACATACATACTGTTTCCACTCAGTGAAACTCACTTATAGTTATTCATAACAAAAGCAGGAGTTTTTTGTTTTACTCACAGTATTTGCAGAGCTAACTATGGCTCAACAAGCATTAGAGAAGCTAGTAAATTCTGGTGTACTTTTTATAATAAGAGTGATTTTTACTATAAACATAAATACAAGTGTCTTCTGATAACAAGCCAGATTGTCAGGTTTTTCATTTTAATAGTAGAATAAACTAATTGATTTAAATAATATAACAAAGTCTGATGCAGGAAGTGGACCCTTATTAAAACAAAATGGAGCTTCATGTATTTCTGACTGTTTGAGCCTCAGGCTTCTCCCAGGTGCTAGTAATATATTGGCATCCTAAGTCAGGCAAAAGTTCAAGGAAACACTTCTCTGCTTTTAAAAATCTGACAAGCAAAATTTCCAGTTACTGTTTTGAATAAATGATTTATAGCCAACTTTCTTAGGAGCAGTTATCTGTCAAGGATATTTTGCTGATAGTCCACCTCTTGAAAAATCTGTTAACTAACTACTCTACACAAGTAGTGAACTATTGTGTGAAATATAGCTCTCCCGTCCATTTACAGCATAGTGCTTTTTGCATGATCCTAATTCCAAAGAAAAGAACAGTCATTCAGCCTTGAGAAAAAAACTTCTGCACATTCATGTATCCATGATCCACTTTTTCCTTCCTTGTCTTTTACTATTGTATTATGCTGTAATACTGCAGGAGCCTGGCTGAGCTACCACTCTCCAGCGTTTACAAGGAGTCACAAGATTTTTCTGTGACATTTTTTATTGCACCCTTTAGAATCATTCTGTTGTTTCTTTAATATTAAAAAATGACATTGATTTGGTTTAATTTCTTCAATTAAAAATATATCATTTCAAATTATAAATTCTTTGGGTTTTTAGCAAAAATCTTATACTTAATAATTTTAAGTCTACATTACACTTCTAAAATAATATGCAGAGTTCTTAATTTAACTGTTAATACAGATACACATTTTATTTAACAATAAGATTGTTTTAGTACATAATAATGTGCTCGTGCCAGTATGCTATAATCATCATAGGACATACTGAGATAGCAAAGCAGAAAATTAAATATAAAATAATGAACTAGTGGAAAATGCATTTAGCTTGTTGATACCTGTCTCCTCTACTTTCAGATCTTAATAATTTTACTATTAAACTTATCTGCTTTTGCAGTTAGATTTTCACTGAAATTGCTATCTTATTAAAAGGAGCAATTAAAAATAAAATCAAGACATCTGTGAAGCTTGTTTCTCATTCAGAGATGAAGTTGTTATCTAAATGTTTGCTATCTAAGAAACAGTTTCCCAAGTTTCCAAGAGTGTTTTTTGCACTTTAATCACATTTCAGAATGGAGAAAGAGACACCATACCATTCACTGAGTTGAACTGAGTTCAGTGGATGAAGAATGTAGACATTCTTACCAGAAAACAAAGAATCCTGGAACTCCAAGCCTTGAGCATATCTACAGTATATTTTCAAGAAGAAATCAATAGAGTTGTTGATTTTTAGTCATTTCTCTTCCTCATTCATCTACTGCAATCAGTACCTATGATTTCCTTTTGCAATTCAGAAAGGAAGATGCCAGCTAACCAAAATCTTTAACGCGTTAATCCTGTTTTGCACATAGAACCTCAACATGAATAGTCATTGGTAAGTTTTACATTAAGGTCACACTAACATATAAATCTAGGCCACAGCATTTGAAATATTAAAGGCTTCCACAATTTTTAGAAATTGGTTAATATAACAATTCTTTATTCTCTTTACTGAGGTAGATTTTAGAGAGGGGGAAAATCCCATATAGCTCCCGTTAAGTGTCAGAGGCTCATTGGAGACTAAATTTTTGTTGAGTTTTCATTTGCTTTTTAAATGGGGACACATTTTTAGAATTGCATTGGCTCCCCATTTCTTGGTGGGTATAATTTCCTTGGTCTGGATAAAGTATTAATGTGCATTTCAGATGTACAAAAGTGACTACTGAGTTTTCTTTGTCCCATTAACAATTTACAAAATACTTTTTTTAATCAAAATTTAACACTTATTTATATATGGCTGATGAGGACCACATCAGCAGTGTGAAGAAGTATTAAACACATATAGTCCACTTAAAATGCTTGTAATCTGATAAAATTTATGTTTGTAGTAGGAATTACTGTATTTGAAATTTTAGTCTTTTATTTCACTGCCAGAAAAAAATTGGAGGAAATTATTCTTTTTTGGTTTTTGATTAAATAGATCACCTCCTGACCACATGAATAAGAAATGGACTGAGTTAACCTTTCCCTTATTTTCTGCAAAATCTGTTAAAGCAGAGGGTTTGTCTCAATAACCACAGACACATTAAACTACACTCTTGCCACTATGTTGAATGAGAAAAACACAAAAATGAATTCTGATCCTCAAAAATCCTTCAGTACATGATTCAAGAGACGCCTAACTGAGTCAGCCTCCCTTGAATTGTCTCCACTGACAAACCAATCAATGGATAGGGATCCCTTCTGTCCTAGAAAAGCCCTGGAAGAGACCATATTCTTGGGCAAAACAGCTTAATTCCACTCTTAATACACTCTCATACATTATTTTTGAGATCCATTTGATTAAGTCCAAAACAAGTAGCTACACTTAGAAGAATTCCAGTATATGGGCTTGGGACTAACTTTACTACTACTTAAATCTACCATAAATATCATGCTTCCCTGAAATGTGTTATCCATCTTCTTGGGCAGACGTGAAAACCTCTGCTTTGGAGAGGAAAAATGGATGGAAAAATGAATGATGTTTCTGTTTCTTCACATCAAATCATAGATAAGACCTCTGAAACGTCTTCAGAAGGATCACTCTAAAATCCAGGCAGGCAAAACTGGAGGTTGATTCAGAAGTTCCCCTACGAATGTTAAATAAGAAAGATTTTTTAAATATAAGGAGATAATTTTTTTATGGAAATGCTTCAAAATATCAGGAGAATTTCTGAAAATGCTACACCATGCTTCATTTAATTGCTGGTTTCTGATAAAAAAACCTATTGCTGGGCCTCTGCACTGTAAACACATATATGGGTATTTTAGAACTTGAAATACAAGGAATTTCAGTGTAAAGGTAATGGTTAAAAGGAAAAGTTAGAGAAATCCTAGCTAAATAAAGAAGGAATGCTGGTCATGAAATATAGTGTTAACATAAAAAAGAAACTTGAACAAAACCATAAGGAAAATAAAATTACCTGCTTTTTATGCTGGAAGGAGGGAGACTAAGATAATTTTTATGAAATCAGTTGAATAAATCTTTTCTCTTCCCTCCTTCAGGCCAAAGGAGATAAGATTTGCAATAGAAGTTTTTAAAATGAAAAATAAGATTAAAATAAAACCAGGCAGGCAATACTGCGTAAATAATGATAAAAGTGCAAATGAAAATGAATGTATATTTTTAAACAGTGGAAAAAATACATTTTAGCAACATAACTAGAAAAAAAGAACATGTTTTCTCTGTTTTCTCTGTTCACCCTCAAGTACATTAGCAAGTGAAGGTTGGGGATTGGAGGGATTATAACAGTTTGATTCTTCTTAGTTTGCTATATATGATAATTCTTTAGAGAAGCTGTAGCTAAGCATCAAGGTCATACCTACATCTGTGAGCTGGCCTGGTTCCACAACCTGAATTTGAGGGGAGCTTATGGCTGGAGAGGAGATCTCGCTTCTCCAGAGTCACATCAAACTCACAGCTGGGCACTGCTTTTGGAGCACCTGGTGGAATTGGTAATGGACTTAAAAAACAGCAAGCAGCAAACCTGCCGCAAGGGTGCAAAATAAAATACATGTTGTGAGGAGTACAAGAAGCCAAGCACCAGTAACTACAGAAAGTAGGCAACTTCAGGATATCCTGGGGAGTATTTGGAGTTTTCCAAACCCAAGAAGCCAGAAGTTGTTGCTGGATGGGACCTGCAACACAGGAACACTGAGCTCAGTACCTGATAGACTGCATTTGCACCTTCAAAAAGTTAAGTCCTTCTAAATAATTAATTCTCTTCTGTTCTTGTAAAACTCCAGTTGAGACACTTAGATACCTTCTGCTGTGCCTGCTCCAAAGAAAAGGACGCAAAGGATGAAGCTCTGTGATACTGAAGCATTTCTAAATAGCAGCCATCTCACGCTTGGAAAGTGCAAATCTCACAACAGCATAGAGAAAATAGTTATGATTAAAAATTTCTTTGGTTTTGTTTTACTGAAGGTACTGCCTTGAAACTTTCCTAGATCTTCAAAGGTAGCTTCTGTTACAAACACATGATGTTTCACACTAACATTAACCCAAGTTTTACTATATGTAAATATACATATCTTTGTGCTTGTATAAAAATTGTACATTGTATATGAACACATACATATGTATTTTTATGGAACTTTATCTATTTAAATTAATATTCAGCAATAAAACATAGAATCATTAATCCTTGTATTTACTATATACAATTTGTGATGTCTTTTGGCATTGAGAAATTATGTATTTGTTATATAAGGATTTAAACCTTCACTGGAACAGGAACCTACCTGGTAAGTTTAAAAGGCTTGTCATGTTGTGGTTTGGAAACTATTGAAATGAATGCCATGAAGGATGTCAGGCCAATTTAAAATAAAATGAAGAGCCTTTTCTATTTTATCTGCATTAAATATCTTTGCTGATTCCAGTTATAAAGAGTCTCTAGGAAGAATTATGTTTTAACAAGAACCAGTATTCACCATACAGTTTTATGAGGATTTAGACTTTGGAAGATCCTTGTGGTTAAAGAAGAAAGTCACAACTTCACATCCTTCAAGCAGAGACTTCAAGATAAGGTTTAGGCCTTTGGCAGTCAGGATTGTTCTGGTTAGTAAATGATATAAGTAGCTGAGCTTACTGCTTATTAATGATACAGATGGTGTTCTAGAGTTAAGCAGAGCTCTTACAGCTTTTTTTTTTGTTGTAGAAACATTTTAACTGTCTGTTCAAGTCTGACAGTTGCTTATGCAGGACACAGTTTCATAGAAACGTCCTGCTTTTTTGACTTTAAAAGCTTTGAATTCAGAACTGCCAAATGGATTCTCTCTTTTTTTTTTTTTCTGAGAAGGAGAATTCAGAGCTCTTTAGAGTCACCCAGGCCCACTTGAGCCTACCCTGAAGGAATTGGCATTTTGATAAGTAATGAGTACTTTTTTACTAACAACTTATGCCTCTCCCTATTGTTTTATCCTGGCCAGCCATCACAGGCCTAAGCAGAGAGGGTACCATTGGAAGCAAGCAGTCTAGCAGTAGGTCAATTCACTATTTCCAAAGAAACACAGTACCCCTGTGCTTGTTAAAAAAATTTGGCCTTCACTTTTACTACTAGACAAGAAAAAAAGCCCAAGGTGAAGTAATTTGTTCTCAAATATCAATGCAAATTTGTAGAAAAATAAATTTCATCGATAGACAACTAAAATTTTAGTAATGCTCACAGTTGTTGGCATTTTCTCTGAGCGCATCACTAAGTCGTTCAGATTGAAGACATTCTAGAAAATGTTTCTCCTATTCCCTTTTTAGCCTTGGAGAACTGGCTATTGCCTTTGGTAACAGTCTGTTATCTCTGCTGCTCCTTAAGCCTTTAGATGCAGGTGCAGCATTTTGGATCTGATCATACGTGTCCTTCACAGTTCCTTGCAGGAAATGAAATTAGAAGGATTTTTTTCCTTCGTTTTTGAGGTACAAGATCTATAGGTGACAAGTATGTGACACAGAAACTATTGCTCCTAATTAAAACAAAACCAAACCAAAAAAGAATGACTCTGTTATTATGTTGAGGATCTACAGCTTCTAGAGGAAATCATCTGGATTCAAAAGACACAGAGACAGAGAAACAAGGTAACTTCAAGCAAGTGATTAAAGACTATATTTTCAAATAGAAAGGAGAAAATTCAGTCTCAGTAATCAATGTTTAGAGATGAATAACCTCATATTTGTTAATCCACATTTAAAGAACTCAGTAATATAATCAAACTCAATAGTTCTAATTACCATTTTCTGTTATTGCTATCCAGAATGGAAATAAATACAGGTACAGAACCTAAGCATCCCTTAAAATGCTGGCATGTTTTTTTAGTACTTCTGCAAAAAAGCACTTTGAGCTTTGTTTTTTTTAGGTACATCTTTATCTTCAGCAATATATAATTATCCATAACTTTGTAGTATCTGGGCATACATGCAAATGTTTTCCTACAGTAGAAATAGCTCAGGGGAGAAACAATGAACTATTATAAATATTTGTATAACTCTGTCTCATGTTCACACGCTCCTTTTGGACCTTAGAGATATGGATTCGGGTTCCTTTGAAGAGTGGTATGGAGCTTTATTTCCACACTGTAGGTGACCATTCTTCTGTATTTGCAGAAAGAGTGGATCTGAATTCTGCAGCAGATCTCAATTACGCAGATTCACTGTGCACTATGCCAAAGACAAGAAACTAGAAGAATTTGGACAGGATGTTGATAAGTGTTTACACTGATGCGTGTAATTTCTGTGATTCAGCCTATCTCACTTGTGCCATTGGCACGAGATGTCCAAGTGGCAACAAATACATATGGACTTGGCAGCCTTCCTTACGCCTAAGCAGTCAGACGTTTAGATTAATCCTGCCTTCACTGTGCTGGAGTATAAACAGCAGACAAGAAATCTATAACCGAGGTAGCTACAGCCTGCACCAGTAACTGACCAGTACGTACTCTGCTCTTCCACAGATCCTGAAAGCTTGGCTAATGACAGTGTATGATTGATAATTACATCTGTTCTTTCTCTTCTGTCTGCCTGTTCAGCAGAAAGTGTCTTGGCTCTCTGTGAAGACAGGGAGAGCTTACTTTTTACATGCAGCCACACATGTTTTCAAAGGTATCATTTCTCCTACTGGAAGGGTATAACTTTCTGATGAAGTCATTGACATACAACTTGAAATATGATACCATATGGAATCTGTTCTTTAGATTTCATGCACTTGTCACAAGAATGACTTGTGACTTTCTGTTAACTCCTGTTTTCAGACTTGTCAGTCTTAAAATATAGTACCTTTTCTTATATATAACACAGTGGCTTCACTAGTCTTAACTGATTTTAGTTTTGTTTATATTGCATCATTTGATTTATCTATTAGAAACAAAATATGGTGTTGTTTGGTCAAGTATGTTCAGATCTTTCTGTTTTACAGTGTAACATTGCAGGCTGATAGGCATTTATCACTTCAAAAGAATCTCTTGTAAATCAGACTGAACACTGAGACCAACCACCTAATTTATCATCAAGTACAATCAAAGATCACAGTTCATCAAATACCAAGAGCAAAGCTGGTTTGCTATAGTTTTTTTCATAGCTCTCTTAAATTAAAGAGGCTTCCTTCACTTTGATAATATGTAAATAATAAATAAAAGTGTCTGCTTATACTTTTCTTACTAGCTCTGTAACAACCCTGTGGTAATGAAAACAACCATCACCTGCTCACTTGTATAACTGGCATGGTCTTAAGAACTCTGAAGCCTTGCTTCAAGGCATAACTAAATGTCAATAGAGAGGCATATTTCCCACTTAAACAAGTAGGCTAGTAAGTTGTGATTGGAGGAATACTTAGAGTATATTTGTTCTCATTAAGAATTTCACAGCCTGTTTCTATTAATAGATGAGGAAAAAAATCTGAAATGTTTAGATACCTAAAGCAGGACTTACTTGAGAGATCATTATGTCTCCCTCTGTGGATGAATTTGTCACCAGCTGAAGATCTCTTCTCAGGCACCATTAAGACCAATATTTATTGTAATGGATACCTTAAAGGTCTTAAGTTACCTATTTACCTGGTTATTCCATACATGTATAGGAGTATGATGTTTCTAACGTGATGCTGGCCACTGTTCAGGGCCCTTGAACTCAGCCACCCTTGATAGACCTGATCTTGTTGGTTATTTGGAGCACGTGTTCTTGAAGCATCATATTCGTAGCCATGGTTGTTGTCTCTGCAGAGAGAAGACATGAACTAGTGGCACTGCAGCTTTATTTTCCATAAATCTATGATCACTTACAACATGCAAAGCAGGCTTCATCATTCATCTCCACGGGAATTAAAACCTCTGTCTTTCAGATCCCAAAGAAGCATACTAGCACGGAAGTTCACAGGCAGTCAGGGTGGAGAAGGGAATAAGGCACATGTTCTTTTTCCCTTACCTTATGAAAGATACAGGACTGAGAAGAGAAGAAAACAGGCTACATAAAGGCAGCACAAGTAGGAATTTAAATCAGCAGCTAAGGCATTGATGAAAGTAAATTTTTAGCTACTAAACCCACCTGCCTTTAGAAGGGACTTCTGAGCTCAAAACTCTAAAGCACAAAGGTTCTTTCCTTCACCCTAATTCGGGAATTTCATACAAGCGGACTGTAACTGAAGCCTTTTCTTGTTGCCAAGCCTAGAAACCCAAATGTTCCATTCAACATGTTGTTTCAGCTCCTAAATGATCCTATATGCCATACAAGAACATATGTGAACAAAACTCACTTCATTTAGGTATATGAATTCTGTATACTAACAGCAAGAAAATGTAGGTATCTAATCCTTAGCACTTAATGCTTTAATGAATTAGACCATCAATTCCTTGTTCTAGATCACACAGGAAGCCTATGTTAGTAACAGAAACCGTCTCATCTCATGCTTTGTCTAGTGGTTTACCTGACACCGAGTTTCCTTACCAAAAACAACACCAAAGAGTTCACTTATATCTATAAATCTATGCAAAAGAGTGGTGTATCATATTAGAATTATATACACAAGGAAGACCGCAACCATCATGGTATTGTATCACTAATACCTGTTACTGCCAAAGACAATTTCTTGAAGGGAAGAGAATATCTACTAAATTCCCCATTGACTCTATAGAGAATCACAGTTATTCAAGAGTTTGTGATGAGAGAGCCTGACTACAGAAACTGGAATGGAATCACCATGCTGCTTTCATGGAACAACTAATGTATTCTTCCTGCTCCCTGCACCTGCCAGATTTCTCTCTCCCAGATCTTCACATTTATGACTGCTAGCCAGCAAAGGTGTTTTTTTCTGAGGCTTGAGTTCTTGAGTAATGTAAGAAGAAGTGGCTAGAAAGACTGACATAATGACAGTATTCCAGTAGCCAGAATAGAAACAAATGAATGAAAGAGCCTTCACCAGTAATGTTCCATGTGTCAGGAAGAGAGTAGAGTGAGAAAATTCTGCTTTTCCTTTGAGCTAGTTCCAAAAACCCATGGCTTCCTTAGATGATTCAACAAAAAATTACTAAAGAAGGGAATGAGGAATGTGAGATAAATGTTGTAAATCTTGCCTTAAATTTCATCCTTTTCAACACATGGCACAGGCACATTTGAAGGAAACTTAAACTAGATTAATGCTTTTTTTCCCTGTATTTCTCTAAACGTACAGTGAACTTGTCTCTGTTTTCTCACTTAGTTTAGAGGAAATTTGGGTTCTGCCTTTGCCAGCAGGATTTCCTGAGAGAATGTTCTAAATAACAAGTTCAATTTTTTTTCCACAGTAGCTGAGTGCAATGCACTTTTCTTTTTCATTCTTTGTTCCCTTGTTCATTTATGCAAAATGGAAGAATTGCCAGTGGAAAGCTATGAAGTCAGTGAGTTTTCTATGTCCTGACTGTTAGGGTACTGCCTGGCCACATACAGATTTCAGTCTCGAATGGGAGGAGGCTCTAAGGACTTTTCTCAAAATGCAAGTTCTCATTTTGCTTCGTCAGAAGTCCAGGCCTCTCTTGAAAGCCCTTTTGCTCAGCTACTGCAAAACTCCTTCTCAAGGTGCCTTGCTGAATGTGGCTCTGGATAAGTGTTCCGTCATTCATCAATACTTTAAATTCACAAATATTGCTCGTCACCGAATAAGGAATGAGCATTTTGACTAGCCTATGACATTATTTTAAATTTTAGCATAACAATTTTTTTCCTTTGGAGTATGAAACTACCTTCTTCTCTTTTAATATCCATGTACCAAAAGCCTCAGATGGGCATATCTCTTACTAAAAAATAAAGTGTTATTGCATGGTGTGTCACAGCAGCAAAGGATAAAGGAAAATTCTAAAGTAATTGCTGGAGTTGTGTTCCTTCCCTTTGTTTAACTCCAGCCTCTTCTAACAAAATAAGTGATAAAACCTTGTTCATTAATCTTCAGACAAAGTGTTTGGCACAGAAAAGTTGTACTGGAAATGTTTGAGCTTAGAAGCCTTGTCTTTAGTCTTACTTGGGATTGCTCTGTGTGTTATTACTCACATATACATGCCAAAGAACAGAATTTAATTTTAGCATGTAATAAGAAAATAAACCTCCTGTTTACTTTTGTTCACCACTAATTAGGTATAATACTTTCCTCAACATTTTGCAAATCATAATTACATGAAATTAAGGAAATTGAGAGAATGTTCATAAGGAAGGCAAACACACAGTTCAGTGAGAGTCTTTCCTCTGTTAGGTAAATAAATTCCACCCATCTACACACTCAAACCAAATTTTTTTCAAAGTTAATGGAAAGGCTCCCATTGGCCTCAGTGGCTTCTGGATCAGACCCAACCTATTCCTATTAAAGTCAGCTCAAGACTTGAGCTAGATCATGATGTAACTGAATCAATTAGCATTAAATTATGAGAAACTACTCTCCATTACTACAAATTATTTGTCAAATAGCCAAGCTTTGCTACTATTAATGCTTTCAGCAGTGTTAGTTGAGAGTTTCTTTCAATGAATACAAATCTCAGCTTTAGAACCAAGTTTGGGCTTTCAGACTCCCATTGCCATTTTACAGCAAAGGCAAACAGAAGCATGGATGCCACCTCTTTGTGGTAGTTAACACCAGTTTGAACTAGGCAGAATCAAATTCATCACTGTGACTCTTCCAGGCTACATGCTTTTTTGCGTTGGACCATCACAAGGATTCTATTCCTCAGGAATTTTGCACAACCTGAAAGTTCTCTGCTGTGAGCTTCTGGGATGTTTGGGTTCGGTGCTCTGATTTAATATATACAAAAGAGCTTCAAGCTGGGAACTTGATGCTAAGTCTGTACTTCTGGCTCAAGCCCAGCTGTCTACATTTGGAAATGTATTTTGATTCTGGAACACATTTTTCTGGAATGGAATGTCAAGAAAATACATAATCAAGAGGACATCATAGATAATGAGCTACAAAAACCTGTTTGTCACCCTCCTCCCACAATGGCAAAGAGCCTTCTACAGCCACTAATTAGAAAATTAGAACACCACAAATGAATTATATTTTACTGGCAGCATAGCATCTTCCCCCCAGTGTTTTAAAGTACTTTTTGAATTGTTTGCTGTCAGCAAAACAAGTGCGCTACCTGCCATCCTATAGACAACAAAGCCCGGCAGCAGGATTTCAGTCAGGTGATGTCACCCAGGTAAAATTGTACTGACAAGCTTTTAATTAAAGTTTTCCCACACATCTTTCTGCTGGTCCCCAGGAGCTATTATTCATTATGTGCCGACTGTCAGCCAATTGTGAGTCGGGAGGGAAGTGTTTTATTTTCAAAGCCCTTGCTGACAGCTAGAGAACACTTTGTTATACAATCTGTTTACTTTTTTCACACACACAATCTTGCTAAAGGGGAAATGGTCGTGCAGTAATGTTTACAGTTTATGGCAATAATTAAATGCATCTGGCAGAGCAGTAGCTGAAAGGAGGTTGGTGTGGGTGTGGGTGAAAAGCCATAAAATTCCTCCTGTAAACAGTTACTCTCACCTTGTAGAGCCCCTAGCGTTTTAAGACAAAGTTTCTTTGGGAAAAGGCAAGTCCAAACAGGTGCACAGATTCTGAAATGGTAATATGTGAATCTAGCCATTTGGTACTTGATGCTAAGAAACACTGCCCAGGAACCAGGGTAACACTGTTCTCATTTGTGACTTGAACAGTTTGAAGTGGTTATAGAACAGCTGCCTGTCCTTTGCATTGTTAAATCCCAAAGTACTTACCTCTGTAAGAAGAAATGCACAATGTGAAACAACTTGCCACCAGATGAAAGCAGAAGGTGGTGTGACATCCTGTTTCAGCAAAGGGTCAGTGTTTGCTACTTAATATTTACATAGAAACAGAATCACAGAATCATAGAAACACCAGGTTGAAAAAGACCCACAGGATCATCGAGTCCAACCATTCCTAAAAATGAGACTTTCACTCCAAATCCCCTCAGAAATGTCCCAAAAATGTGACTTTCACTCCAAACTCCCTCACGAATGCCCTCAAAATATGACTTTCACTCCAAATCATCTTGAAATTTTTAAATTCAATCATCTTGAAAACAATCATCTTGCAAACAATAATCTTGAAATTTTTAATAACTTAAAATAAAATACTTTTTATCTGTTCATGCTGATTACAAGTATGAGTTATGAACAAATTTAAATTATGGTAAAAAGTTGTGGGCAATAATCACTGCCTCACCTTAGGTATTAAATACTTCTGTTTATTAAGAGTAATAGAAAGTTAACAAGTATTCTTAGCTAGAGCAATAATCATATACAGAGCTAAAAAAGGAATCGCATGCCACTTGCTGCCAAGACATTTCTAATTCTGCGGAAATCACTTCTACTGCAAAGCAAAGAGTAAGTAAATAATAAAATAAATTTTAAAAATATTTAAATATTACATTTTACTACTTTATTGATATCATTATAAATTATAGTAGAAATTATTAAAAGGAGTTTCATTTCTAGTTAAATAATTTTTTCATCAATTTAAGTGCCTTGAAATAACTATGTACTTACAAAATAATCTTAAATGGAAAATAATGAAAGAATTTAAGGAATGAATTCTTTTAAACAGGCTGTTTCTGCAGTTATTGAGTATTAAACAGTGGCCTGGTCCTTGGTTTTCTATGTCAGGAAAGGGAGGCAGTTGCTGTAGACAATACAGTGTGCCCACCTTAGAAAGCCTTTTCTGTTAGGATATCATAAAAAGTCATTAGCCCACCACCATAAGAACCCATCAGGGCAGATTTCATTAATGGAAAGGAAAACATTAAAAATTCTAATTGGAAATTTCACTCACAGGTGCCACTTTGTAAATTGTGCTTTCACACTATTACCATATTTTTCTTCTCTAATGAAAGATTTATTTTATTTTTTAATTTTAGTGGATGATAGGAGCAAGATATTATTTTATGTTTTTTTCTCTCTGTCACAGACAGCAAGTAGATCCTAAGATACAATACAATTACATTCAAATGAACATATTTATGATCATACTGTTTTCATCTTTCAAAGCTTAACAAAATCAACATATCATGAATAGTGTAAACAGTTTATATTAATCTTTACTTTAAGATCAATGTTATAAGGGAGTATTATTACTTTAGGATCAGCGTTATAAACACCAACAGCAAGATTCATCAGAGATTTCAAAAATTGAAGTACAGAGTTTAGGTGACTTGCCTGAGATTTACAAGATAAAGTGAGGAAGTTCTTGCTTCAAAGTTCTTACTTCAAAGTTCAGTTTCACATGCATTTTAGTCAATGACTGTTGCATTCAAAATACACAGAGCGATTAACACAATCCTATGCTCCTTGCTGATAAGGGGAAAAGGACTCATCAGCCAGGTATGACCATTTCTACCCCAGAGAGGCTGGGGGAGATGCAAGGCAAAAGATCCAAATATCTTCAGACAGAACAGGCACTTGAATCCAGCATGGATCGTTCCTTCAGGCACAACATCATACTAATGTGATTGCAAATCTTCCTGCTGGAGCTAGTCTACAACTGTCTGCAACTGGCTTCCCAGCTCCTTCCCCAGGAATGCATCTTTCTGGGCTCAGGATTCTCATCTGAAAAATGCAAGGCACAATGAGTACTGCTGGCTCAACTCCCATCAACACTCACATGCAAAAAGAACAGGTTAGTCAAAAAAAAACCCCTATAAAAGTCCAAGTGGAGAGATACTCACAGACTGATAAGTGGAGAGATACTCACAGACTGATGCTTTGTGAAGCCACCAGGAAGTTGCAGAGGATTTGTTTTATGGAAAATAGGACTTTTCAAAGAAACATGATACGGATTCTTTAGAAAAAAGTCAGGTCTGTCTTCTGAGGTTTGATCACATTGTATGTACACGTCATTGGACTTTTGTCAGGCACTGGACAACTCCCAGTGTCCAACAAGGTTGTATTGGTGAACCAATGTTGAAGCATGTACTGCAACCTCTTTAGTACTAATGATACATGTGCCTATTAAACTACTACTGGTAATACAAAAATGCAATCATGCTGAGCAGCATCAGAAAGAGCGAGCTAATAGGGTATTAGCAACATAACATATAAATGGATAAAATATCAAATTGTGTAAAAACGAGTTCAAATGGGAAATGTGATGAAAGGTTCTGTTTTCTGTCCAAAGCAATTTGATGCTATCATTAAAGGTCTGAAAGGAAGCTAAAGCGGGAGTGTAACACAAAAAGAGAGGGACTTAAGTAAGTGATAAAGACTGGTCAGATATGCAGCCCCTTGCATTTCAGCTTAAGTAATGTGATAACAATTTGCTCCTGAAACAAAATGACTGAGGTTTAGCAATAAGCAGATAAACATGAACTTTCCTTCTTCTTCCAGGATGCACAATCATTTATATACACTTCTACACACTGGCCTCCCAGTTGACCACCATCAAACATTAATTCTTGTATTTGCTGCTGCTTTCTAATATTGGCCCCTAGTTTCTAAACTGTGCTTAAGTTGGGGGAAGAAAGTAATGAAAACAAAAAAAAAGAGAAATATTTTATGGGGTATTTTTCACATATTACAAACATTACTAAAGAGCAACTCATAGACTACTGTCCAAAATTGTCTGTTGGAGTAAAAAACAGATCTGCATTTGGGGAAAAAACAAACAAACAAAAAAACCCAAACAAATAACTTTGACAGTTTTGCTTACCTTCCCAAGTCTCACCTCTCACCTTTCATTTCCAGATAAGATCTGAATAGCTAGAGAATCCAATCATGCGCCTTTTTCCAATGTGATATCCCCTCTGGCTATGTAGCATATCCCTGGTCTAATAAAGGGAGAACTACTTCTGTATTGAGTATACTCAGTGCAGACTTGAATGTTTTTTAATCTTTAGCTGCTCAAAAATACTGTTTCATCAGAGTCAATATATGGTATGATTACTGCTATATCACATAAAGTTACTCAGCATGACAGAGATCAGAGCTTGACAACAGACCACAGCTTGGCTTTTTGCCATCCACTGGACCCTTATTTGTTGTCTAAGAAAGTAAACAGTCATACCTATTTTTCTACTCTTTGCTCCTGCGCATTCCTAGACAAAAAAAAAATTGATTTTCAATACTCCTCCCATTCAACTCTTGCCATTCATCTGGACTGGCACATCACTTTCCTCATGCACTGCTTTAGATGATTTGGAGTTACCAGGAAATATTTTTCTAATTTTAAAAGGCGATTTAGAAAAAGATTCCTCTGGAAATTGACAGTGCCTTGCAGGGCGCTCTTGCCCCAGGCATTTGAGAAAGCACTTGAAGATACTGTAAAGGCTTCTGTTTAAGCAATTCTTCTCACTTTCAGCCATGTTATCTACCCTAGCAAACTGCAGGGCAGACTGGTATATATCTTGCCTCTCTTCTCTCTTTTTGGGTTGGTTTTTTTTGGTTGGTTTTTTGTTTTGGTTTTTTTTTTTTTTACCACACCAACATTATATTTTCAGTGAACTGGTGCATCTCCAAACATGCCCGTTATATTTCACATTAGCCAATGTAATAAATTACTCTAGTTGTGGTCTGTCTTATATTTTTTTTCAGATGCTGCAATATGAATTTGCCTCAATTTTCAACTTGTAATAATGCAAGTCCAGTTTTAGGGTGTTTTATGTGTTGAGGTTTTTTTAAAGCAGAGGAGAAGAAAAGCCATAGTAAATATCTTTCAGTAACAGAGACCATTCTAGTCCCTATTCTTTTACTACTTTGACAGTACTGTGAATGAAGTATTAGGATAGGAGACAAACTGCATAAGGAAACCCACAAAGAATTATGTTTACACCCTGAAGATGTGCACTGTAACTCACTGTTCATCATTACCCTTATGTGCTGGAGCTATGAATTCACTCATAGTTGGTGCGTCTACAAAGCAGAGCAAATGGGAGTTAGCTCTGGAAATAGTATTTCTCTTCTCACACTCATCAGCTCCATAAAAAGAAGGCTCTGTACTGGTCTAATTGGGCCTTCAGTCTGCCTGTACCTGCTCCTCTTCATGTAAACAGTGTGAATGACAAGCAAAATGAGCACAAATCTCTGGCTCACTCTATAAGTAGCTGACACATGCAAGATTATGGCAAACCAGCCTTCATGTTGCTCACCCTCTTTCTTTGAACTCAGAATAAATGTAAACCTTGTACCTGAGCTACCACACCCACTTTTCTAATATCATTGCATGACAGTGTCTTTTGTGGCATGGGCTTCTGAGCAGCCAGTGTCTGCAAGGAAATGAACAGATGAAAACAATAAGATGGCTACGTCTTGTCAGACCAAAGATACCTGTAATCCTTTCTCTGAAAATACCTGTCAGAAGACCACTCCAGAGCAGTTAGGAAAGAGAACAGACTCATGCTGATGTTTCTGCTGGATAATCTGTCATCTCTCAGTAGCAACTCAAACTTCCAAGCCAGAAATAACATCTGAGTATTTATAATTTTTCTTGTATTAATTTGTCCAATCAGTTTTTATCTCAAGTAAATTTCTAATGCTCAAAATATCCTTTTGACAGGTAATTCTACAACTAACACGCGCTCTAAATAAAACTGCTTTCTTTGTTTGAGACCTGCCAACGACCTGATTAAACTGATGATTTTAAAGTTATTGTAGCAGAAAAAGCAGTACTAGCTATTCTTCCCACCTTCCCATTGTGAATATATAGACCTGTGTCTATATATGATACCTCCTTTACAAAAAAGTCCCAGTCCTATGAGATATTTACATGCATGGGAGTCATTCCATGCAACTGATCATTCCTGATGTTTTTTGACTTTCCCAGATCCTGTGCTAGTTTCAATGTTGGGATAGCGGTTTTGCATCCAATATTAATGATGCAGATGGAGGATCTGTGCAGTACAACAGTAACACTACTTTAAACTCCATTTCCAATCATACTTTTAACTATTTATTTTCTTTTTTAACTAGTGTTGAGCGTAGTTTTCATAGAACCTCAGTTAGGAGTGTCCCTGATACACACAGCTTCAAATTTATCAACCGCAAGTTTCATTTTTCATTTGACCTGTCATTCACTCATCATCATTATATCTTTGTGCCGTACTTTGAAAGTATCTCTCACTTTTATATCCTTGTTTAACTTAGTAAATCTGTGAGTTTTCTCATTTCACTGCTCCCTCTCTTCTTAAATCATTCATTAGTATGGAGAACAGCCCACATATGAGACAGATCCATGTAAGACTCCACTGGTGATTTCCTTCCACTCTAAAAATTAATTTCTACATTATTTTTCTTATGCCAATTTTTTTATCCATGTGAGAAGATTTTTATTCCGCTGTAAGTCAATTTAAGAGCTTCTGGAGAAGAAATTCTAAACAAAAATGTTTTTTGAAAACCAAATAGCTACATCAAACTATCATCTGCCCTACGCATACACATGGAAGTCATAGCTCATTAATTGATTAGAATTATTTTCAAAACATTATTCTTCCATAATGTATTTCAGTCCTTATTATATTTATCCCTAATATATTATATTTCATAGAATCATAAGATCATAAAATCATAGACACATAGAATAGTTTGGGTTGGAAGGATGGAGGGACCCATTGCTGGAAAGATCCAGGTCTTATGTAATCCTACTATTTAATATAGTTTCTATCAATTTTCTAGGTACATACATACCTTACAGACTTATATTAGTCCCTGAATGATCTCCAAAAATGATCTGCATTTAACATACCTGCCTTACAAGGGAAATTACATGCTACAGTTAATGTTTCAGCTATTTCATCCTAGGGAACCTACAGAATCTGAGAGGCAGGTGAACATGAACTGCTTTTGACAATTTTTACAGTTCATTTTTTTGATTTATTCTTCAGCTCCTTTTACTTACATCTTCATTTTGAGACAGATCCTGCAAGTTGCACTCAAAAATAGAAATTATTGTGTTTAAGCCTCATTAAATGTTTGTTATTAAAAACAACCTAAAAATAAATATTCATTTTTTACTATCAAATTATCTTCTCTGATCTCTTTTCAGGTCTCCTAGCAGGCTTCCTGCTCCTGATATATTTGAAAAATTACTAGCACTTTCAATGCCTTTTGTAATTTTTTTTCTCAGACTCTTTCTTGCCTTTTTTAATATGTTCAAATCAATACTTATCCCGATACTCTTTTTTTGATTTCTTCCTTCGGATAAGATATAAAGCCTTGGCTCTCCTGCACTTAGGAGGCACAGCAGCCTGGGCAAACACAGAGAGGGCTAAATTCTTGGGTACTCACAGGGTATCAGAACTAAGAGATGAGAATTGTGTAGATTTCTTGACATATCTTTTGAGAGGAGTGGCTTAAATGTGAAAAGCACCAGTGAACATGTGGAGCTTGAAATCACATTGTACTTCATATGTCTGAAAAGTGGAAGAATACACAAGAAATACTAAAGTATACAAGCCATAATAAATTACAAGCAGAGGAAAGCATTATTCAAACCGCCAAATTTAAGCAAAGTGACATTTGTTTCCTCTACTTCCACAGCCTGTATCTTACTAAGCATATAAGTTAAACTATTCTGACAGGTGTACAATCACATATCAGCAGATTTCAGCCTCTGACAGAAAGTAGGCTGCACCTTTCATTCATTGGTTTCTTGCTTTCCAGCCAATATTCATGCCTAAGACAAGCAGAGGTGCTACAGTTTGCCCATAATACTTTGCAACACTGTTCCACAGAGACAAAATATAAATCCAATTCCTTCTAAAATACCAAGTCCCTGAAACTGTCCATGGTGCCAGCCAGTGGCTCACTCAGTGCCATTTATTTTCAAATACTATTCTAGGAAAACAGTGGGCTTTAAAATTCTAAAAGTAGATGTAGAAGCTGGTAATTTGAGAGGTGGCTGTATCTCAGGAACTCCTTAGTAACTTGGCCCTTAGCCTAGCAAAACAATTTTACACAGCAACTCATGAGATATTTGGCCTTTACTTAACAAAAAAAAAACCCCAACCACACCAACAAACAAGTGAATATAGAATTTCCTCCACCACAATTAACAAAGGAAAAATTTTGCATGGTGTTCTTCCAACATCTGTCCAGCTCAGCTATTGAGCAAAACCCGAAGTGAATGAGCGTATTTCACATTAAAACATTTGTTGTCATCTTGAGACTCTGCACTGTACAAAGCAAATGATTTTAAGTTCCCAGGAAAATTGTTTCTTCCAAATGATTCTCAGATTAACTATACATATCTAAGTATCTAAGTCCCCACTGAAAAGCATAAAAATAATCAAAATAAATGCTCCTGTGGTCCTTAGTTTTGCAGAAAAATGTTTGTTCACTGTTCTGCTCAATACAGAATAACACATTGAAATAACAAGTGCACCACTTAGCGAAACGCTTTACAGAGAACGAAATAGAGGTACTTTGTTTCATCGGAGAACTGCCATAAACATATGACAGTTACGGGTAAGGAGACAGGACAGTGCATTAGATGAATACTTTGCCTTTTTAAGCTATTAATCTACCACCTTTGGGACGTGATTTTTAAATCCACTGCAGAACAAAGTGAGTGAAAATCATTCCATCCTGACAGCTTTAAAAGATCACAAGCGAAACGTGTTAAACAGGGATCAACCCGGTTGATACTGAACAGGAGCAGCCATCTCAGAAGAAACTCAGCATTGGTCCTCTTTCAACATTCTCACCAAAACAGATAACTTTATTACAGCAAGGGGTATTTTATACTAGACTGGTGATAAAATGTTTGTAATACATTTTAAAGCAGCCTAGTATGAGTGCTGTGCAGGTTCACTGTCAAAGAATATTGCATGTCCACTACTCATGTAAAAAATATTAGGAAAACTTCTTCCCTACTGATGCTAGTATGAAAAGATGAGAAGGATCTAGTGTAAAAGCAATGCATTTGATTTTTTTTTTTTTAGCCTTTTAGAACATTTGAGAAAATGGCAAAATCAAGTGAAAGGCAGAAAGAAATTAGGTGAACTGCTCTGCAGCACTAATATTCTACTTTAAATTGTAACTGCAAATTCTCTAGCTGGTCTTTTCTAACTCCAGTAAATTTGTCTAAAAGCATTGTTTCAAAGACACAAAATATCCCAGCAACTTCTGTGGTTTCTTTTCTAACCCTGATAAATGTGACTAATGACAAATAACAGCTTTAGTACTTTTCCTGCTGGCAAATTCCTAATTAAATAGTTTATTAGTAGATTATCTAACCTTCATTTAATGAGGCCTTCCAGATGTTGTATCTTAAGGGAAGCAAAAAGGAAAACAGCTGAATGCTAAGCACAATATAATTGGTTATGGTCAGCTTGGAAAAATTGCATTCTCATATTACCATTACTACTGTAACACATGATTTTCTCCAGAAATTGTCAATGAGTGATGACCTACAGAAAGTGCTTTAACTATCTCCAGTTATAATTTTAAGTATACTCAGCTGCATTTGCATCACTTCTATTTAGCATTAGTCTTCTCCCCACTACTTGTGTGCAGCTGTTTCCAACAGAGATTCCAGCTTGCATTTTTCTACTCTCTTTAAGACATTTCCATTTTTATGATAAACTTTCTTCCATGTATTACTCCTACAGAGCTATGTCCAGTACAGATTCATATAACCTTTCCTTAAGAGTTAGATAGAAAAATAATCTCAACTCATTCTATTCAGGATTTTTCATGGCATAAGAATTGATCAGAAATGAGTCATTTAAAATTTAAGTAGAACAAATAGAATTTTCATATGGGATTGGAAACAGTCTGTGACTATAATTGACTATCAAAAAGTCTAAATTTAATCTACTGCCTACATATGCATGTTGAGAGTAATTTGAAATACAGAATAATTTATTTTCTTTTAGTGAGCATATTGTATCTTATGGGAAAAGTACTGAGTTTTCTTCCAGA
This sequence comes from Piaya cayana, assembly GCA_013389865.1. NCBI lineage: Eukaryota > Metazoa > Chordata > Aves > Cuculiformes > Coccyzidae > Piaya > Piaya cayana. Next base: position 66,953 of record WAAB01017495.1, read on the forward strand.
GAAATGCGGAGATGATTCATTTCTCTTTTTATTATTTATTAGCATTTTAAAAGTAGTCATGTGACATTTCTTTGAAGAGTTTAACAATAGAACGTAGATTGAGGAAGATAAAGATATTTTCCATGAATGTCCAATAGATTTTCAAAGAAACTATGTAGTCTTGGGCTCAACAGGATTATAGCATCCATGAATACTATGTGATTGTGCTGGAAACAGAAAGTAGGAAGAGATGGTCAGTTCTTATGATGGAAGGAGGTATTTCAATGGAGTCATCTGCTTTAAGATGCATGGTTTTTATGTCCCTGGAAGAACACTAACCAGGTGACAAATTTTCTAATGACACTATAAAGATAGTAAAACAAGGGTTAAGAACATAGAAAGGATCTCATGTGATTCAGGGTCTGGGTAGTGAAACAATAGGTTGAAATTATTTTTTATAAACCTGGACTGATGCCTATGGTAAAATAAGTATTGTCTTTCCATATGAAACAATGGTCCCTGAGCTGTCAATGAAGCAGGAGAACTTGGATTTATGATGGAAAATTCCATGAAGACATCGACTTGATGCACTCTGTAAGTCAAAAATGTAAATCAGTCATTAGGAATTACAAGGAAAAAAGTATATTATGTCACGCAGTAAAGAGTTCTCTGACCCACATCTCGAATGGCAAAAGATCTTGCACCTCCACGTCCAGGAGGAGACCACTGAACTGGGAGAGGTTCAGAGAAGGGCAGAACAACCAAGAGTACAACTCAATAAGGAAGAACAGCAGTGTTTCTTCAATCTGGAAAATAAAGAGCTGTAGTGAAGTATGATAAAACCACCTTTGGGAGGGAAAGGATAGGTAGGAGTGGTAGTTCGCTGTCACTTGCGCTATAACTGAGGAGCTAAATGTTGCTAGGGAAAGAAAGGTTGAAAGCAAAGAAAGTGATCTTTCCTAAAGCTACGCAGTTAGAGTGGGATGCCCTGTTGTAAAATGGTGAAATACTGAAAGCTCGTATATTTTCACCAGAAGTCTAGGCAAGTCACTGTTAGAGAAATGCAATGGAGCTATTAAATACAGAGATATAAAGCAATGTTCCCTTTTCTTTTAGAAAAGATTCCTCTCCTTTATAAGAACACAAAATAATAAAATCTCCTTTGAGATAAATTCTCCTTTCATTTTTTTAATTTTGCAATTTTTTCTCCTTTTATTTTAATTTCATGGAGATATAGAAAAGATTGTAAGCCTTCATTATTCTTATTTATATCAGCAAGTGTTCTGATCTTGAAAATGGTCTAGAAATTTTGACAGTGAAAAAGGGAAGGAAAAGAAATATTTTGAAGTTTTTCTTTTTTTTATATTTGTTATCAAAAAAGGAGAATAATGAAGGAGAAATAAAAATGTGGATTTTTCAGGAGTATTTTTTCCAAAGGAACACAATAAAAATGCAAATTCTAAATTAAGTAGGAACATATTCATTTCAGTTTTGCCATAAAAGTGTTCAAATGCAGTAAAGAAATGGTTTATTATTACAATTATTTCTAAATGAAGATTAATTTTCTAGCAGAATATTCTTGTGTTTAATGTGTTAATATTTGAATTAAAATCCAAACAAAATTAGGCAATTTTCTGGTTTCTATACATCTTTTACATACAGTTTATACATTTTTATCTTTTTTTACATACTTTTAAAGAACAGAGACAGTTGGATTCTCTATTATTGATAATTTTATACAGCCTTACATGAACACATTCTATGAATAAAGATATTTTTCAAATGTAATAATAAATAATTACATTTAAATCTTTTATTTTTGCAATATCTTTTGTGAATAAAAAAGAAAAGGGAATCCTGTAGTCACTTAAAAATGACACCATGCACAAACGCTAGCAAGGGTCTTCTGGGGACATAAGGGGGGAAATAATGACTGAAGTAGTTTGATGCCTGCATTGTTTCCCAAGAACAGTGCTCAAAATTTAAGCAAGCAGCCTACAAAGGCAAAACTTTAATTCATTCTGACCTCTTGCATTATGGAGTCGCATTTGTTCCTTTGATCATCAGCTCTGCTGAACTCAAGCTAAACTGAAACTGCCTGGGTTTCGTTCTGGTTTTTATTTCTTCTAAGAAAGCTAGTAAGCGGCATATTTTATTCAAAATGAAGAGGGTATGTTTAGCTGAGTACTGCAAAACCTAGTGTTAGCATTTAAGACCTGACCCTCTCGCTTTGTCATCAGGTAGTTCAATGTAATGCTAAATAAAACCAAGTAGAGAACAAAGACTGGAACAGGAAACCACCGATAACAGTTCTGCACGTCGCCGCGTTCAGAGTACTGTCTAAGAGTTCACCATCTACAAGGAGATCATCGTAACTGACTGGTTTTCTATCTGGCACTTTTCAGTGAACAGTCATATTAATGTATTTGATCTATGAGTTGTGCTGACATTGATTATTTGATTGACTACTCCTAGCAACCATTTTTCTGTTTGTTGTTAAAGGCCAGTGACAGGTCATCCACACCCTATGATCTTGTTTCTATACTCCATTTGGATCATCTAATCTTGCCAGATTCTTTCTACCTTCATCAAAATCAACTTGATTTTTATTTCCTTAATAAATTAACACTGACTGCGCTTTTTTAATTAAAGTGGACAATTACAGGAATAAAATTTAGCTCAAAGTTATATTTATGCACTGATGTTTATGCAGGCAAGTGCATCAAATACAAACAGCCATTTTTAATTTTTGAAAATTATTTGTGATTTTTTTTCTAAAATTGTTGGTTATTACTGGTATGGAGGAGTACCGTCAGCAAATACACTAGTTTGAACAATGAGAATAGAGGAGGTGTTTGGGAGTTAGTATGAGGAAGACATTTAACCAAGCTCCTAGAAAACTGATCTTGCAACAACCACAGAATCATAGATCAATTTAGGCAGGAAAAGATTTTTAAGATCATCAAGTCCAACTGGAAACCTAGTACTGCCAGTTCCACTACTAAATCATGTCCTTAAGTACCATGTCTACATGTCTTTTATGTACCTCCAGGATTGGTAGACGCAACCACTTCCATAGGCAGCCTGTTCCAATATATGATAACCCTTCAGTGAAGCCTATTTTTCCTAATATCCAATTTAAAACTCCCTGGTGCAACTTGAAGCCGTTTCCTCTCATTCTATCAGTTATTACTTGAGAGAAGAGATCAACACCCAAGCTGTTACAAACTCCTTTCAGGTAGTTGTAGAGAGCACTAAGGTGTCCCTTGAGACTCCTTTTGTCCAGAATAAACAACCCTAGTTCCTCAGCCTTCTTTTTTTCCCAGACTATGAATGACAGTACTTAAGCTCCAGAACCCTTAGAAAGCAGATAATTCAGACTAGGTGGGATTCTATTAATAAACAAAATATGTGAGCTAAGGTAGAATTATTTAGAATTCATACCAAGTATGGTTAAAGTCTGAATCTACAAAAAATCTGCAGTGTGAGTTTAAAACTACATAGTAAAAATTAGTGGATATCAAGGTGGTTACTGCATCTATGCCAATGTCTTAGAAACTTGTTCTCAGATAAGTGCAAGTATCTCAGGACAGAAATCTTGCACAAAACCAGTGCTCAGATTGTGACCAGTCATTTTTTAACTCTAAGGATTATAGAATCATAGAATCATAAAATAATCGCGTTGGAAGAGACCCACCGGATCATTGAGTCCAACCATTCCTATCAAACCATGTCCCTCAGTGCCTTGTCCACCCGTCCCTTAAACACCTCCTGGGAAGGTGAATAACCACCTCCCTGGGCAGCCTGTTCCAGTGCCCAGTGACCATTT
>WAAB01017495.1:71049-93310 GCA_013389865.1 Piaya cayana
ACACTTCCACCCAGCTTAGTGTCGTCTGCAAATTTGCTAAGGGTGCACTCGACGCCTTCATCTGCGTCATTGATGAAGACATTGAACAGGGCTGGACCCAGCACTGAGCCCTGGGGAACCCCACTTGTGACTGGCCTCTAGCTGGATAGTCACTTAGAGCTGGTAAGAGGTTCGGATACAGGTAACTGGGCTTCAATCAAGTAGTCTTGGAACATCTTCCCCTCTGCATCAAAAATACATTTTTTTGCAAGAATACATCATGCTTTCTTCCTTTGACATTGCTGTGTGTTTTTTGATAGAAGAGTTTGGTGAAATATGAAAAGACAACAGCCAATTCCTATGCTAGGTGTCAGCAGCGTAAATTAGATCTATTTCCACTTCCACAACTAACTTAATTAAGCTAATTTAAATGGCATGCTTCTATTTTAAAGTATAAGTGAACACTAACATAGTGCTCCAAGGAATACAGATCTTTGGGAATCTCTCTTGGTACAAAAATATAGTAACGGCCAACTGAACTGTAGTCAAATCTCACACCACTTTGCAGAAACCCCTGTGGTGAAAGATACTCTTCCTCATGACTTAAAGACCAATACCTGCAGAGGTGAAGCTAGAAAGCAAATACAATGTAAAAAGCCAGGAATGAAGACTGCTCTTTGACCTTGCTCCCTTTAAACTAAGGAAGCCAAACCCAGAACCTTATGCTGCACCTTGCAGCAGGAGCACCACCAAACTCTCTCAAACCATGTTTAAAATGTGCCACCTGCACAAAGCAGAGTACAGAATCCTGTGAAGATTGTATCTCAGTGTGACAAAAGGATGTGTTGCTGTAAGAGGGTCCATATCAGAGAGAGGCAGTCACAATATTCTGAGAAAACATAAAGAACAAAAAGAAATCTGTGGAAATCAGATCAGCCTGTTTATTTGACCTGCAGAGGTGTAGGCCTTTTCTGCATAACAAAACACACACTAATTTAGTGGGAAATGCATTTATTTTAATTACACTATTTGCAAATTTTCTGCAGGATTACCATAAAAGTAATGAGGTTATGTTATTACAAGATATCTGTCATAACAGTCTACTATTAAACCATTTTACTACTTTTGTGTAGATTACAAAGCAGTAAGTAGTGGAACATGGTTAAAATATTACAGTTCTCTTGTAGATTAAATGCTGTACAAAAGGCACAGTAGCCTTTATTCCAGTAGCCTGGTTGCCCACAAGCATTATGTGCAACAAATCACTGGCAGGAAGGATTACTTGGAACAGAATGAACTACAATTTCACCAATCATTTCTTCTAAAAACACAGAGTAGCATATTAGAGTCACATTTTATGAATGTGTGTGCTGACTAAATTCCTGTTTAAAGTGTTGTATTTTTCTTTGACCTTAGTATTTGATGGGCACATACAGTTCAGTCACTTCTAAAAACAAAATTCCAGAGGATAATCCAAGAAGAAAATCTCTGTCAAGCTCAGATTCGTATGATCATTTTATCTTGTACCTATGAATGATGTCAGTTGTCTTACACTTTAACTCATTTTAAAGAAAAATACCAAGAACTAAGACTAAAAGAAAACAAGAAGGCTGAGCTGAAAGTCATATATTAACTAGACCCTAACTGTGAAAGACACTAAACCTAATAATGAAAGTCAAAAATTTTACTCAAGAACCAAACATTTCATGTGTGTGAGAACAAAAAAAGCTAATACAAAGGCCAGAAGTGGGAGGTTTCTTGCACTGGCCTACAAACCACAAATTATGTATAAAAACTAGCAAGCATCAGAGGTTTTTAATGCCAAAGTTTAATACTGGAAATGATGGCAGCTAATAATAAGCACATTTTCTCTATGAAAATATATTTGGTTCTTTATTCTTTAATATTGTACCTTGAGCCTTCCATCAGCTTTTAAGATCTTATCAGGACTTTAAAATTGTCTTCACAAGAAGTTTTAGAAGCTTTGCAATAAAACTGCAAGCATCTGTATAGAATGAAAAGGTCTTATAAACTTAGGACTTGTATTTACACATACTTTGTATTTGGTTGGACTCGATGATCCGGTGGGTCTCTTCCAACCTGGTGATTCTGATTGATTCTATGATTCTATGATTCTATGATTTAGACAAATGACAATCATCTTTTTAGAAGAGATAAAATTCAAAATGCCAAGGTAAGACAAGACTGAATTAAAGATCTTTATAAACCTCTGCCTAGGTTCACTCTGTGTGCTTCCTGCTTATTTTAGAGGTGGACAAACTCCTNAATTCCTATGCTAGGTGTCAGCAGCGTAAATTAGATCTATTTCCACTTCCACAACTTACTTAATTAAGCTAATTTAAATGGCATGCTTCTATTTTAAAGTATAAGTGAACACTAACATAGTGCTCCAAGGAATACAGATCTTTGGGAATCTCTCTTGGTACAAAAATATAGTAATGGCCAACCGAACTGTAGTCAAATCTCACACCACTTTGCAGAAACCCCTGTGGTGAAAGATACTCTTCCTCATGACTTAAAGACCAATACCTGCAGAGGTGAAGCTAGAAAGCAAATACAATGTAAAAAGCCAGGAATGAAGACTGCTCTTTGACCTTGCTCCCTTTAAACTAAGGAAGCCAAACCCAGAACCTTATGCTGCACCTTGCAGCAGGAGCACCACCAAACTCTCTCAAACCATGTTTAAAATGTGCCACCTGCACAAAGCAGAGTACAGAATCCTGTGAAGATTGTATCTCAGTGTGACAAAAGGATGTGTTGCTGTAAGAGGGTCCATATCAGAGAGAGGCAGTCACAATATTCTGAGAAAACATAAAGAACAAAAAGAAATCTGTGGAAATCAGATCAGCCTGTTTATTTGACCTGCAGAGGTGTAGGCCTTTTCTGCATAACAAAACACACACTAATTTAGTGGGAAATGCATTTATTTTAATTACACTATTTGCAAATTTTCTGCAGGATTACCATAAAAGTAATGAGGTTATGTTATTACAAGATATCTGTCATAACAGTCTACTATTAAACCATTTTACTACTTTTGTGTAGATTACAAAGCAGTAAGTAGTGGAACATGGTTAAAATATTACAGTTCTCTTGTAGATTAAATGCTGTACAAAAGGCACAGTAGCCTTTATTCCAGTAGCCTGGTTGCCCACAAGCATTATGTGCAACAAATCACTGGCAGGAAGGATTACTTGGAACAGAATGAACTACAATTTCACCAATCATTTCTTCTAAAAACACAGAGTAGCATATTAGAGTCACATTTTATGAATGTGTGTGCTGACTAAATTCCTGTTTAAAGTGTTGTATTTTTCTTTGACCTTAGTATTTGATGGGCACATACAGTTCAGTCACTTCTAAAAACAAAATTCCAGAGGATAATCCAAGAAGAAAATCTCTGTCAAGCTCAGATTCGTATGATCATTTTATCTTGTACCTATGAATGATGTCAGTTGTCTTACACTTTAACTCATTTTAAAGAAAAATACCAAGAACTAAGACTAAAAGAAAACAAGAAGGCTGAGCTGAAAGTCATATATTAACTAGACCCTAACTGTGAAAGACACTAAACCTAATAATGAAAGTCAAAAATTTTACTCAAGAACCAAACATTTCATGTGTGTGAGAACAAAAAAAGCTAATACAAAGGCCAGAAGTGGGAGGTTTCTTGCACTGGCCTACAAACCACAAATTATGTATAAAAACTAGCAAGCATCAGAGGTTTTTAATGCCAAAGTTTAATATTGGAAATAATGGCAAGGAATAATAAGCACATTTTCTCTATGAAAATATATTTGGTTCTTTATTCTTTAATATTGTACCTTGAGCCTTCCATCAGCTTTTAAGATCTTATCAGGACTTTAAAATTGTCTTCACAAGAAGTTTTAGAAGCTTTGCAATAAAACTGCAAGCATCTGTATAGAACAAAAAGGTCTTATAAACTTAGGACTTGTATTTACACATACTTTATTTGGTTGGACTCGATGATCCGGTGGGTGTCTTCCAACCTGGTGATTCTATGATTGATTCTATGATTCTGTGATTCTATGATTTAGACAAATGACAATCATCTTTTTAGAAGAGATAAAATTCAAAATGCCAAGGTAAGACAAGACTGAATTAAAGATCTTTATAAACCTCTGCCTAGGTTCACTCTGTGTGCTTCCTGCTTATTTTAGAGGTGGACAAACTCCTTGCAGTCCTCCAAGCAGGCAGCCAGTGAGGCTGCCCTGCACGTGACTCTTTAGGGAAAGGGCAGTCCTATGGTCCAAGACACAATAACATCCATAATTAAAGCAAGTGCAATCAGCCATAGTGAGGCAGAAAAAAAAAAAAAAGAAAAAAAAACCACCAAACACAAACAAACAAATTATAAAAATAAAAAGACTGGGGGGGTGAAGATAAAGATCTCTCTTCTGACAGGTATTCCAATTGGTAAGAATTCCACATTGCTTCATTTCCCAAGTGGTAGGAGATACACATAATTTAGCTCCCAGTGTTTTGTCTCAATTCAACGTTGCCCTCCTGCTTTGACAAAAACAAAGCTACCCCATCTGAAGTATAGAGAACTAGTTCTCAGCCAAAACCAGGCACTTAAGTAGCTGTGATAAATTTATACAAACATTTTAAAAAAATATGTCAGTGCTGTACTATACTTTTTCTGAAAACAGGCCCTTCAGACATGCCAGTGGTTAAAGGCATAAATGTCCATGTTTTTCTGCCTCTTCATTTTAAAAAGTATGACTCCTTTAAATCTGACAGAATAATAACATCAGACAAAGACAAATTATTAATCAAAAATTTCAATGCAGTTTTAGAATTTAGAAGAATTCTTCTTTAAATTATGCAGATCTTAGAAAACCTCCAGAATGTGTGTCTGTCAGGTCTGTTCAAAATCAGAATTGATACTAGTTTACAATAAGAGAAATCAAACTAAAATAACTAGAGGTGATCATAGCCATTGCATTAAGCATAGGAGTCCTTGAATTTGTATTAAATTCAATTTAAATACCATCAAATCAAGCTGAAGGAAATAGTATATTATTTACAGTTTAGTTTAAATAGTAATCCTAAGTTTTATTTTCCGACTGTGTGGTGAGGTAATGTGGACTTTTTTGTACGCTGCACTGAAATGTTGAATCCTGTATATTTTTTGTGGAAAGGATTTACATCACATACAGTTGACTTCTTATTTTTAAAGATACTAAGGGAATCTCAGAAACTTATTGGAGTGGAACTCAGATTCTTTCTCTGCAATTCATACTTTGCTGATGTAATACTTAATTTTATCATTTTAATTGAGCTTTTTGTTACTTAATATGGAGAAAAGCAGAAGTGAAAAATGAGTAGTTTGGAGTAATTTGTTAGTTCCTTTATATTAAAAACAAAGCTGCAGTTGAGACTCCAGGACTCTAATTCCAAAATAATCAAACTCTCATCTGTTGAAAATTCGCTCAGATCAACCTGCCAACGTCCCTCCAGTTTTCCCAAAGTAAAAATGAATGTGGTAGCTGGCCTTATATCTCCATGCCTAATTTAGAGTTTATGGCATTCAGTCTGAGAATATTTTGACATGGTTACTAAGTTTTCCACTAATCGAACAAAAATGTCATCCCTTCAGGCATGCATCCTTTCGGATATCTCTATAAGCACATATACCAGCTTTCTATCACAAGGTAGCAGCCCTTTTGTAAACTTAGAAGCCTGATGTTAGGCTCCTAAATCCACAGTAAGGAAGCTACTGCTTTGTGGCTACACCTGCTAACCACACTGCAATCAATGTATTCTCACCTTCTTACTTACATTTTTATCTTATCCATGTGTTTGTGTTTGGACTTAGAACTCTTGTTTTAGGAGATATGGTTTGATCGTTCTGGGTGATTATTTTTGTTTGATCCTTGTTAATCTTGAGAACATGATTTCTGCAATATGGAACAGTTTGGGCAACATATTTTAAACTTCCTCCTGTAGATTCAGATTACAGCTTCAAATTATTCTTCGAGCACTTGAACATCTGCATGGAATGCTTAAAAATTATGAAAGAAAATGGAAAAGATGTCTTTTGGGGTTTTTTTTCCTTTCTTCCACCATGAAAGACAAGATTATTGCAGAATGGTACCATTCTGAAATCTCACTGCTGCAGAAAGCAGTCATCTGCTTCCTCAAAGAATGTTGTTGTATGATGATACATGCTACAACACTGCACTTGCATACTGTTAGTATCTTTATCTCCTACCCTATTATTTCACATGGGAAAAAAATCTGGTAACATTGTTTCGTGTCTTTTAAATGTTCAAGTTGGCTTTTTTTGATGAAAAAAAAATGCCCAGAAGAGATGTCTCCTATTTGTAATTATCACTCTTAATTTGAGGTTTCTTTTCTTCATGTGGTTTACAGTACTGAGACTTCTATCAGAGTTTTGTAACCCAAGAGCGTTGTTGCTTCAAAAAAAGCCCTGGAACTCCTGTTGGGAGATTATAATTACTTATTCCAAATCTTCCGTTAGATTCTTCATAACATGATGTTATCTTGACAATCATTTAAAACAAATGAGACCAAGCCAATTGGTTTGTGCTTATTTGTCGCTAAGGCATTCTTGAATATTTTGCTGATAAGACAATGCATGTAAAGAATTACTACATTCGTCGTTTCTTGATGTAGCCACAGCACAAACTCCACAGAACTATGAGTAGGTCTTGAAACTTGTGCTAATATGGAAATAAACCCCCCAAAATTTAAGCATTCAAATCACAGTCCACCAACCAATTCCTTATTGCAGATTCATTGATCTAATTCTATTAGATACACATACTTGAAGCCAAATTAACAGTGTGATGAATTTGGCATTCAGTTAGTAAAATATCACAAAACATTGGCATCACAGATATTAACAAGGCAGAGGCTTAGCACTGAAGAGCCTTTGGTGTTAAAGGGAATATAGGGAACTTAGCTTCTACTTTTAGAAAAAAAAAATCAAACTGGTATTTGTCACTTATTACTCCACTGTTACACCAGGACATGAGCTAGTTTACCTTTTAAAAAAAAATATTTTATACACACTGCTTAGACATTTCCTTTGGGAGAATATTTTTGTGAGACTATTACCATCAGCACTTCCAGACTTGAAACTCCCTTTAATTTCACTTAAGTGTGTTTTGAGTTCACCTTCTTACAGAGTGTCATGGCTGTTGTGATGTAATTTCATTCATTTCTTTGCTAAGGGTCATGAGGACAGTCCTCCTTGATTTTTTAACATCAACACCATCCACCTTGTTTTCAGCATCCATTTATATCCCCCACATCCACTTCTTTTTGACTCTCTCCTTCCTTTCCTGTTCCTTTTGCCTTTATTTTCCTATTTAGAACACATGTAATTCAGGACATTCTTGATTACCTGTTACTTTGGTTTTGTAAATTACTGCTTATGAAATAGTGTTTATTGTTCCCAATTGCCCTCGATGCATTTAATTGAGAAAAACGTTATTTTATTCCAAGATGTTGGCCAAAATTAAAGCAACCTCAGCCTAAATATCAGGACTCACTTTTTTGCTGCAGGGCTGCACGCCACGCCTCAGGTTACCAAGCAGAGCACACAAGATCACTGATGCACTCATTGTAACACAATGGTTGTTCACATCAGCCAAGATTTTCAGGTCTTAACAGACAAATATTCTACTTCCAATAAAAGAAAATCAAACTAATCATAAATTTGAGAAAAACTGATATGGTTTGTCAATCAACATGGAGAGTAAAATGCTGTCCCTTTCACTAACCACAGTGAGACTGAGCTGCTTGTTGCGTGTGTGTTCAATTGCACCCAAATTATTTCAAATGACTGTGCCAGTGTTGACGAAGTTAGTTCGCTACATTCATAGTATTATGGGAGTTTTCTGCAAGGTTTAGTAAGCGAATATGGAATCAGTGTCAGGTCAGACTACAAAGCAGACTAGAATTGTTCAAGGCTGTTGTGCTGAACAGACAGAAGATTTTGACATTGTATAGAAAGCGCATCTGCCAGCTGGAGAAGTTCCACTAGAGGCACCCACGTGTCTTCCTCTGAGTCACATGCTACACTAAGCTGACCAGTGATGAATTCCTGCAGCGTATCCACACGGAAGGCCCAGGTGTAATGGGCTGGACATATGGCTTGAATCAGTGATGTACATATGTTCAAGTACCTCGTGTACAAGGAACTGGAGTGTGGAAAGAGGAAGCAATGGTGATCCAAGAAAGTGCTCCTAGGACACCCTAAAGGCAGGATTGATTGAGTGCAACCTTCCGGCCAAATCTTTTGAGTTCTTTGCCAGAGACAGCAATGGAGCATCAAGGTGAGGGAAGGCACAGGCTTCTTTGAACAAAAACAGATGCCAATGGGCAGGAAAAGCATGTGGGGAAAAAAAAAATAAAAAAGATTGTGTCAGCAACAGCAGCAGCAATAGATCATTCCATGTAGATAGTGAGTGGCATGGTGACAAGCGTGGTAAAAAGTAGTTATCCTGCACAGGCCTCTACAAGTTTTCTTTGCATCCACTGAGTTTGACTCACCCATCAGCTGAACAGGACTGCCTTCCTTCACTTGAAGGGACAAACTGTTAGTGATTTAACAGTTATGCACATATAAAAAATATCTGGGGTGGATTGTTCTGGGTTTATTTTGCTATCACTTTTTTTATTGAAGTCAAATTCAAAGGAATATTAAAACAAAGTCAACTCATAAAAGCAAAACTGTCTTTATTCTACTTAATTAATCACAAAAATACAAGCATTTTACCTTAACAATTTCTGTCCTTTCTTTCATTTTGCTAACGTTGTTGAGAACTCTGATCTCTCTCTGTTATCCTGGTAGCCTTCTCATTGTAACATCTGACATCTATCAGCTTTCAAGCTGCCTAGGTATACCAACCAGTTTCTGACTTTAATGACATCCATAACTTCTACTTTTATTCCAGGTCAGAGTCTTATCAGAAGTCGTGAAGAGAATGGGAAGGGAAGCTGACCTGCTTCAAAGACCCAGCAATTCAGGACAGAAGTAGCCTGGAGAGGGTTATGTATCTTTGTTTATGCTTGCAACTTATGAGAACAAGACTAAAATCCAGCTCTATAAAGCAATGTATGTGCCTTAATTGCTTCCTCATGTATCTGGGTAACTGTATGCACCCAAGTCCTCAGGCCCTTAGCTTAAGGCTCTAAGGACCCAGTTCATCCCACTACTGACTGTAAAAGGAGCTTAGGGTGATTATCTCAGACTTTGATGTCTGCCTGTAAGATATCAAACGTAGGACAAAATATCTGTGGGGATCTGAACTTTGTAAAGTGGAGCTTCCTAGACTTCCATGGTCCTGCCGTGTGTACAAAAAGCTGTCTCCTTCCTGGTCAGTACACCAGATTTAGTCAGAAGTCATAAAGTTAGCAAAGAATTATTGGAAGTTGTGCAGGTACCACTTACCTTCTCAATCTGTGTTTTAGGAAATAAGGAGTGGCATCTCTCGTCATCTTTTTGTAAGGAATCGCTTAGTTGATAATGTCAACCAGTCCTCTGTGTTTCAGGTCCTCATTTGCTGTTGATTGTCACAGGCCTGACACAGCGCTTATCAGGGCACTTACTTGTACAGGATAAGAGAGTCTTTTCTCTCTAATCTGTTCCAGGACAGTTTTTGGACCTGTGCACTTGCTGTGGTGAGGGCCAGTCTGAGGTATCTAACCTTCTCTCTGATATTGTACAGAAAAATTCAACACCTGAACATAGGTTGCTACTTTTCTTTCAATTGCTTCAGGAATCTAACAGCAAAACTAGCATTTTTCACAATCATTAAAATTCGTGTCAGATGACAGGTTCCCTTCAGAGAAGCTGAGAGATCCAAAAAGGAGAGACATACACAAACATCTGCATTTTTATCTTCCCAGTGGGAAAGCAAGTCAGTGTTCAGTTCTGAGAATGCCTAGTCTTTAGCAAACTGCAGGTGACATTTTTGCAGTTCTCTTACTCACCTATACAGTCAGCAAATCTCCCAGTTTTATATCCCTACACCATCTGATCATTGTAAGCCCATATATCTCTTCAGGGCACGAGATGAAGTTACTGATTAAATGAACAGCAGCAATAGGAAAAACTACAATGCTACGACTGGATTTCAAGAAGAAAAGAAACATTGAGCAAATACTATTTCAATTCTCCATAATGATCACCTTTACTGCAAATGCATAAATGTAAGCTCAGTAACCACAGTAGAGAAAAAAGTGTCCAAGTAGTGTTGTCAGAATACCACCTACCTACTTTTCCTCTGCTATTGTTCCCAATTTCCTTTGAATCGCTGTGCTACAATTTCTGTCTCCACCATGTAACACAGAAAAACAAATAAAATTTGAAAATTATTTGAATAATAGGAAAACTTTCTCAAAATTTGCATAATCAAAAGCATAGCAATCTCAAGTGTTGCATACAGAAAGCTAAAAAGCAGAAGAAGCCACATAGTTATAAAATACATCAGGAAGAAATCAGTCCATTTTTTCTAAGATTCTTACCTAGATCTGTACCTGGTCACACTTGCCAAGCTCTGTAAAGCATCCTTGTTCAAAGATAGGATGAAAGTTTTATGTCTAACTTTTAAGCACATGCTGAAGACCTCTTGATGGTAGGTCTTCAGAAGCAAGGGGAAATTAATTCATTTTTTCCCATTAATTAACCTATGTAGTGAGAATAGAGTCTACAGTTCAGTATACCTTACTCCCTTGACTCAGGGGTTAGGGGACAGAACTTTGACAGGAGATACACTGAGGACAGAACAAAAATTGCAAAAAATTTCCCTGCCCTGCAGCTGTTAGGCTGTTAGGCAGGTGATTTCCTTTATTGAATAGACTGTGCCATGCTTATTCTTCCAAAGGAAATTATCATCATCCTTATATAGTGGAGAGAGGACACCAATCTGTGGTGCACAAGCGAGCACAGATGCCTGGGCTGGGCTGCTTGCATTGCAGGGAGGAGCAGGATTTCACGCAGCTCTGCTCAGCATTTCCTGCACCAGTGGACAGGGTTTGATCCCATCTTGACATACCTAATCTTCCTCACAGGCTGTGTAGAATGCTAAATTTTGTTTCTAGGGGCAAGCACATCCTTCTCCAAGAGTTCCCTTGAATTACAGCTGAATTGGATAACTGCTACTTTTGCAGCACCCAGTAGTTAGACCCAGCTGTATAAATAAGAACAGCTTAGCTGAAGTCCATATAACTTCAGTGATTTACGTCTACTTAGATTCTGGCCTTGGAATATTGATTTATGGTTTGATATCTTAGCACTTACTTTCACAGGCAACAAGTCTGCCTGTTCATGCAATCAAATGGATATTTTTTTAAGTCACTCTTCCGTTGCAATCAGTATTTCTTTTTACCTTCAGTGCATAAACATTACTACCAGCTTTAAAAACACCATACTGTAGTCACCTTGATCTTTGACAGAGACTTCTTAATTTTCCAGAATTTGAACCAGAACAGGAAACAGTTCTCCAGGAACTGAGCAAGTGACAAATCCGTCGTTTGTATATACAGCTAGTATGCTAATTATACCTTCCTCTGTAATCCTTTTGACTTCTGTAATTTAAAATGCTTTTTTAGAAAAAACAAAACAAACCGTGGTGGACAAAACAAAGAATCAGTTTGAGATGATTACTAAAATCTCTGGAAATTTTAATTTTAAACATATCAGAATTTAAGCACATAAGTCACACAACCCATCTTGAATTCAAATTCTAGTTTAGAAATAAAATGGTGAAAGTATAATTATGTGGCAGAATCACGTTGAACACAACTGAGAGTTACCAAGGATTGAATTGCTTGTCTTTCTCCACCTTATCCTCAGCCAAGTGGCAGGGAACAGCTGGCCAGAATTTCTGAGTGCCTTTAATGAAGTGAACACTTAGTTGTTAGGATTTGGTGATTAAATGGAATAAGACTAATATTCCTGTGTGGATTTGCTGAGAGATGATTGTCCTGAAAGGAAGGCAACTCTCTAAGTAAGATTTAGCTAGGGAATAAACTTTAGTCACAGTTCAATTTAGGGAGAAAAATCTTAGGGCCTTCTATTTCTTAGTTATTATTATTCCAAGCTTCCTTAAAAACACTAAATCAAGGCACAAAGTAGATTATTTATTTTGGATGTCTCACCTCAACCAAATACATTAAAAATAGCTAAGGTAAATAAATAAGCTAAGTGAATTTATGTTGCTGTCAGGACCTTCTTAGCGTTCTGCTATAATGAATATAAGGCTGAGAGGATTATTCCAAGAGTGTTAAATAAAATTCTTCAAAACAAAATCTTGAAGATGCAGAGTGTAGAATTCTCAGTATATAGCAAACTCATCTTGATTTTAGAAGTTTAGGTGTAACAACAAGCATCAAAAAGGAACCAAATGTGATGTCAGATATTTTGCATCTGTTTATGTTTCACTAGAGGACATGTAAGAACTACTAGATTCACTTTCATCATGTTTGGTACATGCAGTTGATCTATATTCCAGATTTGCCTAACAAGAAATATAAACTTTCTGGGAATTTACCTTGCCTCTTCTCTATAGTTACAATCAATATATAATGTAACCTATGAAGTAAATACTTTTGTCCAAATGACCAAATTAGACTTGCTATTCTTTCACAGAAACAAAAATAAAGGGGGGGGGCAGGGGGGCGGGCGGGGCAGGCCCAAACAAACAAATTAGCATCAACTGAAAAAAAAATAGGTTAAAATGAATTCCACTAGAACAACAAAAGTACTGTCAAGTTGCTTTGATGCCCCGTCACATTGTTCTGATAAGAAATTTATTCTATCAAATAGCATACTGAATAATCACGTTTCTGTTCAGGCTATTGTTCAAAGGTACCTGTAAAACTATGTAATAAAGCATCTCAAAAAAATAATAGTACACATAAATATATTTTCTTTTCACTGACAATTAAAATGAGTTCATTTGGTTGCGTATATTGTCCATCCTGAACAGTTTATATGCTCAAGGCAATAGCCACTTCCCGCCCTAAAGCAAATAGTCACAGAATATAAATCAAGCTTCTTTACACGTGAAAAAAAATACCTCCACTTACAAATTCATCCACACCTCAGTTAAATAAAAGGAAGATTTTCTGACAATTTCAGTGAATTTTTGGTAAGGTCTGCAAAACAGCATAATCCATTTGACTGTAATCATTTGACAGAAGTTTAAAGAAGTGTAACATTTAGCTACTGCATGTTATGCCCTTGGGTTTGGTAGGGGTTTATTGCTCAGTCTGAAATAGTGAAGAACTCTGTTCTATTAGTAACAAGGCAGACTGTAAAAAAGTAACTCAAAAGTATTATTGTCAACAAATTCCAGAGGAAAAGCACAAAGTACTGTATCTAATTGATCCTATTTTTTTTCCTTTTGTATTTCTCAAGGCTTCCAGGATTCTGGGGATATTTAAGACACTTTCTAACAGTATTATATTTGGATTTTTGTTAAGCATTGCTCAAGTCCTGTGACTTTTCTTTTTTCCCTGTGAGAGGATATCATAACAATATAACTAAAACGTTCACAATACTCATTCTGACCTTTGAAAACCTGTTGTGTAAAACACAATTAATATCTATAAAGAGGAATCTCCAAAATCTAGAGATACTTAACCAATATATTAAAGTGGATATTTATGAAATGGTATCTGTCATTTTAATAATTTTAATAATTTTCCTTTTTTTTTTTTTCTAAGACCAGCTTATAGACAGAAGCAAAATAAACAGCTGCCTGGGGCAGCATATCCCAAGAGGAAACCACTGCGGGGAAGGAGGGGAGTGAAAGCAAGCACAACACTACTGCATACAGTGATGCAGCCACAACTGCCCCATCCCTCCAGACAGAAGAGAATCCACACACCTGGCTCCCTGGAGCTGGCCCACAGCTCCCCACATCAGGCACAAGCTCCTTTGTCTTGGGAAGAAGACAAAACCAAATTCCCCCTAGACTTCTGTCAGACCAAATAGATGCCCTCTGGCATCCTGGAGAAATTCTCAGATTTCTAGTGCAAGTCCTACAGAGTTTGGCTCTCTGTGTCCTTTTCCACTTGTTTTTAATGCTACCAAACAAAACACTGCCTGCTTAGAGCCAAATCTGAGCACAATTCTTTCACAAGCATGGGATTTGCTCAGCCTAACACTGCTCACTCCCAGAAAAACATCTCCAGCCAACATTAGCCATCTTCACCCTCAGGTGCTCTATCTCCTGATGTAAAGTAGTGGTGAACAGTAGAGTGTAAAAGAGCAGAGTTCCTTCAGCATGCTGCAGTGCCTCAGTCTCTGCCTGAGACAAAGTTATAGAGGTCATAAGCAGCTGAGGTCACCGTCCTGTGCAGCATAGTGAATCAGCTGACAGGGCAGAGGAACTATTCCTAATTTTTTCTTGCTTATTTTCTCAATCTTTCCCATATCCTGACAACATTTTATCGTTTTTTAAAAACATATGAAACCTCGTTATACGATGTCAAAAACATGGCTACTGACAAGACAAGAGCACACTAAATTAAAAAAAATTTAACTGTAGCCACAGAAAGTATCAAGCTCAGGTCTGTTCAAGTTTGAACTGCCTTCGTGAAGATGGCATTATTTTTAGATAATAATGCTCTCCTAATCTGATATCATTTTATCTTAGATTGACAGGGTAAATATGGCATAATACATTTTTATAGCACTATTGACTGACCATTGCAAGGATATTTGAAATAACTCTTTTGGCATCATAAATAGCAATCAAAGATTATCAATCATTCTTAAATAAAGCATCTGAGGTCAAACTCTCCTGAAGATGCACATAAGTAACAATCTCCATTTTACAAGGGTGTATATGTGTGTAAAATACCAGGAGAAACAGAGATGTATGTATACATACATGGAAACCACAGATCTGATTTTTTACTAGTCAGATTATTAATCTTAGTTGGGAAATAAGACATCCTTAAAATTTTTCTCCATGTGGTTTCCTATTATTCTGCTTTGTTTCCTCTTGGATGGCATCAAGGGTTAGATGTTTGTTAGTTTATATGCATTATATCGCATCTCATTTCTCTGGAGTAGCTGAAACAAAGCAAGAGACAAGTATATTCTTCTCTCTTACGTACCTTTTCTGCTGATAAACTCTTTGGTTTGTTTGCATTCCTAGGAGTGATTTTTAAGGGGAAAATCACTGACTGACTGGCCAACTGGCTCAAGGAAAGCATTAGATACACTACAAATGCTTCGGAACATCCGGCAGTTTAGCCCCGACTTCTCCATTTCCCTTTCCCATTTAGGAAGACAAGAAAATAACGAAGGCTCATATCTTGCAAATGTTAATTTAAACCAGTAACTTTAAACTTAGAAATGGCTCAGTGCCTGCACTGACGTTAGCTATCTACATACATTTTTAGACAGATATTGGACCTCTGTATATATAAATTTAGCATGGAGCCTTGCTGCAATCAGTTAGTTACAGCATATTGCATCACTAACACTGCTGGAAGAAACAGAAAGTCTCTAAATAGCTATAGCCAATAGTTGCAATCCTAGAAACTCTCACATCTGAATAACATCAATGTCACAAATTGTCATGCTACATTTGGCAGCCCTCACTCACATAAGGTAAATTACTTGACCAACGTAGCCGTTTACGGGATTATGTAACTCCCTGCTACTCTTTTATTCCATCTTCAGCCCACAAAAAGGCACATGAAAAGAGAGAACACATAACAAACACGCACACATATGTATGTGTGTATATGTATATATATGTATATATGTATGTCTGGTATGGATGATGAGTGACAAGAAGCCCAGTTGTGTAATTTTCCTCTCTCTTGCTGCATTCAAGAAGGAAGTATAAACAAAACATTGGAGCTACAAGGCCAAATATTGAAAAGCTAGGAAATCCACAAGTAAAGGCTGGAGTTTGAAACAGTGCCCCATTCTCAGACATCTGTCTATCCAGCAGACAATCAAGCAGGATGATGCAGGGCCTGAGGAAGAGAAAGATAGTGACTTCTTTGTTTCTCAGACTGACAAAAATGTTAATCATATGAAATCTTTCCAGTTCTCATATTGTGGGCAACAGCTCTGGAATCTGAGTTCCAAGCAAAGTTTGTCACCTGAGACAAGGAAATAATCAGCAGTGACTATGGACCCATTGCTGAGGAGAATAAGATTCATGCTGCCAGTAATCTCCCAGTTATTTAGTAAGTAGCAGAGGAACCCTGAAAAACGGAAATCCTTGGTCCTGCCACAGGTTCTGGAAAATTATGTGTTTAAGTGCCTATTGACCTTCTACAATCTTTTCTAATCTGTCATATTCTACCCATAACTTTTCCTCTGCTCAAGCTGTTTTCTCCTCTCTTTCTGTTTTCTT
Source organism: Piaya cayana (assembly GCA_013389865.1). Classification (NCBI taxonomy): domain Eukaryota; kingdom Metazoa; phylum Chordata; class Aves; order Cuculiformes; family Coccyzidae; genus Piaya; species Piaya cayana. Next base: position 87,438 of record WAAB01017495.1, read on the forward strand.
TTGTTTCTACTGCCTGATTTTACTGCCTTGTCCATGATGTCTTCTAGACTCTGTTGCTACCTCATTAAGATCTTAAAGTCCTGAAGATACCTGCCACTATCCCATCTCTGCTCCCCAAACAGATTTTTATTCAAGGCTGATTAATCCATTCTTCTTCAGACTGCACTGAAGTGGTGTGGACAGCAATGAAGAAGGAATGAAAGTAGAAAAATTACAGTCTTCTTGCCCTGACTTCTAGAGCTACTGAGGTACATAAAAGGAACGATCATTGGGAATTATATACTTAGCTCTAGTCTGAGATTGCCAACTTTGAAAATACACAGAACAGATGAAATCTACAAAGAATAAAACTATATGCTATTATATCAAGTATACTCTATGATGACTCTGCCAAATGGTTGTGTTTCTATGAGGAAAGCCAAAAAAATGCACCTCTCTCTGGCCTCAAGATACCCTCATTTGTACACGTTCATCGAATGCTGTAAAGCAGTTTATGCAGTAAGGTCACACAGATTTTTAACATTAGCTAACCAAAAAAAAAAAATTTCTTCCTGGAAACAGTTAAAATGTTTTGCTGAAGCTTTCTTTTTATATAAAAGCAAGACATGAAGTGTGAGGCAGACATCGGTCATAAAAATTCTTGTCTGAACAATTACATCTAACAATAAGAAACACACCAAAATCTTACAGAAGAAAATGTTATCCATCTTTAAACGGGGGTCTCATTCCCAGCTCTATCTGTAGCGTATATATACATAGAAGTGTTCATTTTCGAGTGCTATCTATTTTTAACCCTCTAGCTGGTTATTTCTCATGCATTTCAGTTTTATTGTTTACTTGTGTTTGTATGTAAAGGCATCAAACGCGTGATCTGCTTCTCATGTTAAATTTCCGTTAAAACTCATGGGGCCAAGCTCCCATTAGTAAATTCATCAGCCTCTTTTGAGTAACACCAGAAACTATTTTCATCCAAGATATACTCAGTCCTCCTGTAAAAATGTAAATGCGCTTAGAGTTCTGAGATAAAAATGTCTTGAACTGCTTACAGTGTTCTGGGTTCCTCTTCAAGATTGTTATCCCAAATGTACTTGTTAAAATCCTGCTACATATATTTATTCACCTCTGCAAAGCCCAATTTGTTGACAACTTAGTCAAAAAAAAACTCCAACCCATATTATTTAGATAGACTTTTTCTCAAATTACTATGAAGTCTATCCCACCCTCTTTATATACGACAATAAACTCTGAATAGTTGGATAAAGAATATCTTCATTGTTTTATCTTAAGATTTTGGTTTACTTTCAAGGGATTAATGTAGGAGAAGCTTACAGAGTATAACAGCAGTTGCATGCATAAATCTTAAATTAATTGTTGGGAAGCCTAACCTTATCATGGTTTATCTATTATACCTCTAAATGTGTTTACATTCTTAGATAAAGGCAACCGTATTCCCTTAAAGTCAACTCATAGATCCTTACGTATTGATTCATGGATTATTAGCATATTTGAAGAGATTAATATGTTTAACATGTAATTCTGTAGGGCTATAGTAATGCAATGTCACACTTTCAAGGTAAAATATATTTTTTAAATATATAGTTATTCTTTAACCTAGGATTACATTACAACTTGGTAACTGTGCCTCAGAATCTGGACAAATCCTGGCTGAACATTATAAAGTTCTGATTTTGGTAAAAACACGGTTACTTCCTCCTGTCTCTTGTGTATTAACATGCAACATATCTCTTGAGGCAGTTCTAAATATTAGATATTTAATTTCCCGTCTTCAATCTAGGTCATAAGAGCTGCCCTTCTTTGCTCCGTACATCAACTAATTGCTGTGATAGCTGAGCCTGTATGGCAAGAAATAAGAAGTCTCTCTACCACCAGTAGATTCTGTTCCAGAAATATCTGATGGCTTTGGCAACTGAGGTGAAACGGTGGTTAGGTTAGATTCCTAGCAGCCAGCACAATCCTAGCTCCTCTTCCTGACGCTATGTAATATATGGGTTGTTCAGTTCAGTTGATGAGATTATACAAAAAATCCTGGATTCTTACTAATAGATGATAGATGGCAAGAGGTAGTTACAGCACAACTTGTTTTTGTCTTTTTGAAAAATGTGGAAATAAAGTACATAAAGAAGCATCAGATCCCACGCATTTTGTACCATTCCCAACACATCTTCCTTTTACTATGTTTGTGTGTCACACATTTGCAAGGCAGTGCTTTTCTCTCTCTCTCCCCCCAACACACACCTCCTTGTCTTTTACATATGGGTCTTACGTGTGACACCCCCCCTACATCAAATGCAATTGCCTGACCTGATCTATGATCTACTAACCAGCTGCATCTGGAATCACAGACTGGGGGAGAAGCTATGGCACAGAGCTGGAGATGGAGGAATGTCTCACAGCAAAGAAAATCCCTGAACCCCCCTAGTTCCAGCTCAGGACAATAGCCTTGCTTGTCATGTGTCCAGTGTGCCTTGGAGGCATGATCATAGCTGTCTTGGGCTCCAGAGGCACTTGGAGTTTTATCTTCCTCTACACAACCAGATTCAGGGAACCCTATACATTACAGTACAAAAAAAAAACCCAGTATGTTTAAAATAATGCTTATTTTAGCATTAAAACATTATTTAGCTTTTAAATTAGTGCAACTGGAAGTGTGCCTATAATAAAAAATGGTTGTGGGATCGTAATTTTGTCCTCTTTTGCATATATTTTATAACAAATATTTTATATATGTTATAAAATATATGTTATTTTGCATGAATTTTATAATACGTGTTTCATAATAAAGTAATTGTTTAGATGACCACACTTTTTTTTCAACTGGACTTCATTCTGTACAAAGGTGGATATCCATGGTAGCAATTTTCCACTAAAAAAAAAAAAAGTAAGAAGAAATCTTTCTCTGTCATCGGTAAATGCCGTTCCAGAAATAATTTCTGTTTAATTAAATAAGCTTGCATTCAATCTGTGCATTTTAGTATTTGAATTTTAGAACTGGCTTACTCTTATTCTCTTTAAATGCAAAAGTAGCCAATTCACAATACGAAGTTATTAGATACTGGTTTTTCAGAATCAAGTGATTTGATGTTTTTTAAAAGAGGCTGTTTCTCACAAGTGATTTTTTTACTGTGTATTCATTATATACTTTTATGTTATAATATCCTAATGATCGTGCGATAATGCAAGCAAATGGAAAAAAGATGACTGAAGCTACATTTCCCACTGACTCACACAGGCTACTAATGCATTCATGCTTAATATTCTCAGGCATTATAGAAAGGATCAGAATAAAATAAAAGGGGAAAAAAAAGCAAAGACAAAATGTACAGATTTAACTGCCGCCCAATCCTTTCATTACCTTGGAAACAAGTTTACTATGGAATTACACTGGGACTTATTATATTCGGAATCGCAACCCTACTCCATTAATAAAAATAAGTTTATACGCACACTACATTAAAATAACTTAAGGATGAATAGTTCAACTTTACCACTTTTTTTAGGACTGGATTCAATAACAGAAATTGGACTCAGCTGTATGGATTTTTCAAGGATATTATGGACCATATTTCCACAGACATTTTTATTGTTTCTAGTCCTCTAAACCATCCAAAAGTTGTGCTTTTAACTGAACAGCTTCTTCTGTTTATTAGTTTGCATAAATATTTTTTTTCTGTTATGTCAATTATGGGACTATAATTTCATTCTCGCTATTATAGATAAAAAGTTCATTCGAATGCTACTTCTTGAGTATTTAACTCTCAATAAGTCAGCTGAAGTTAAATTATGTGTGTTTGAAATTCAGAAGGGGCTTTGCACAAACACAGTTTGGAGGACTCCGCTATATAATTCTTTGTAACTGTTGTAAGAAAAAAATAAACAATTTAATTGTAATTATCGTATTTCCAAATTCAGCATAAGAAAGCAAAATAACGTGTACTTACATGTTCACCAATAATATTCTGCAATGCAAATTATTTCCTGTGAAAAGGTCGAAAGGAGGTAGATTTTTCTTCCTCCGTAATCATATTGTGCAGCTCCAACGAGAATTTAAAAAAAATGTATGCGAGCCAATGAAGCGAGAAGTTCTAGCTTACAGACAGAAACACTGACTAAACATGGCGAAATAGAAACGTAATTATGCAGTCACTTTGCTGACAATAGCAATATTTTAAAGTCAAGTGGGTTTCCAGTGTTTTACGGGAAATTTTATACTTGTTTGGTTGGGGTTTTTTACTTCAAAGACCCAGAACTGAGTAATGAGGTAAGTACTCCCCATTTCATTATTTTTATAAATGAATCCCTCTGTTCCAGACTTAGAGCATAAAATTTTGCATGAAAGAAGTTCAAAAATGAAAGCCCCACCAAGAAACACATAGAGCTGAGTGCGGCACCGGGGGTTTTGGATTTGTTGGTTTTATTTTTCGCTTCCTGAAGAAACATGTGCTGAGAATAAGGTTCTTCCTACCCAGCAGAAGAGCAAGCAGGAAGAGAAAGAGAGAAATGAAATCCCATAGCTTCTCCCAGCACTCCCTCTCACCACCCCCTAAGTGGGACTTAGCCTCACCTGCATTTCAGCCACTGTCCCCCCAACTACCTGCCTCCAAGGGTCTGCATGGCCTGGGCACAAAGCCTCTTAGCCTGTGTGCAACTATCCAATAGGTAATACAAAAAGTGGTAAAATACGGCTTAAATCTGCTCCCCCCACAATGCACACATGCTCAAAGCTTGGGGAAGATAATGTCCATATGCTGGAGCCTGACTCCGCGGAAAAGTCTCTATGCCCCATCTCTCACGTAGAGGTGAAGAAGAGGGAAGGGAGGGTCTCACACTCTCCTTCCACCCCCGATGGGGTTGTGCAGAAAAAGGAGACAAGGGACAGGGTGCTCGAGAGCAGTAGACAGTGTGGGGCTGCGAGGTTAAGTCACTCTGCTGGGAATAGGTTTCTGTGCCTGCTCCAAAGGTTTCATTTTGCGTTTGTGCTATGCTGTCACCAGCAGGAACAACTCCATCCGAGGTTAGTTGGAGAAAGCAAAGACGATCACCTCCTTTGGGAGGCTGAGAATTTCAGATCTGCTTGGTGAGTGTGTACCAGCCTGAGCCCTTCAAGGATGTGGGGGTCAGGGCATGTTGGGGTCAGCACACCAAACAAGTTCTTGTTGCCTCTGAGAAGGCTGAAATAGACAGAAGGAAAGACAGTACTTGGGTGATTTTAAGGTCAAAAAAAGAGCACTATCCTGAAGCTGAGTGACCTCAAGGATAGGAATCAAAATAAGACTTTGTATTCCATTTACTTCTTGTCCTCTTCTTGAATATGGACCTAAGCCCCTTTATAAAGGGTGCAGAGAAGTCCTGGTGCCTAAAGGCCTGTCCTTTCTGAGGTCTCTTTTTTTCATCCCCAAAGGGTGACACACAAAAAAAGGCACCACACTAAAGCCCAGATGGTTTACAGAGTGAATATGGAACATAAGTCCCCTACTCAAGGACCAGGTCCTAAAGTTCATCCAGGCCTGTGGTGAACACCCACAATCCAGAGGCACGATAACAGCTTTCCATATATGTAATACCCGTTTTAAAGCCTCTTTCTCTTTAAAACACACTGCAAATGCTTTAACTAACAGGTACGTCCCTGTGGGGAGTAAGGAGGTGGGAAGGGATCACAGCAGAAGTAGCAAATATGCCCGATTTAAAGGGTATGAAAATCCATTCTACTTCCTCAAAATGTGTGTGAGAGAAGTGCTGCAAGATATCGCTCTCCCTTCTCTTGCAAAATGATTTCTGTAAGAACAGCAGTGGTGCATGTTGTGCCCCATTAAGAGGTGCAGCACTCCTTGCCAAAATCAATGGGGAGGGCCGTG
>WAAB01017495.1:93425-115631 GCA_013389865.1 Piaya cayana
AGTTTGTCGGGTCTTATTTATTATTATCATTAATTATTATATATTCTTATTATCTATTATATATATTATATATATGCTATATTATATATAGTATATTATATATATATATTATATATTGTCAATGTTGCATTAATAATAATAAAAAATGTTGTAGTAGCAGTAATTGTCAAAGACTGAAAGGATCACTCCTTCCTTTACGGAAAACAACTCTGCAGCAGTAATCCTTTAGCAGAGTGATCTTCCCTCTGGTGGGAGAAGGGGAGAGAGGAAGAGAGAAGGAGAGAAAGAGGTAAAGAAAGAAAGAGAAAGGGAGAGAGAAAGAAGGAGAGAAAGAAAGAGAGAGGGAGAGAGAGAGAGAAAGAGAGATTGTTTGTATTCCACAAAAGGCAATGCAAATATGGTGGGGCCAGATGCAACTGCAATTTCAAGCTACAGCCCTCCTGCTCTGATTGTAGCGNTTGCAAAATGATTTCTGTAAGAACAGCAGTGGTGCATGTTGTGCCATTAAGATGGGTGCAGCACTCCTTGCCAAAATCAATGGGGAGGGCCGTGCCAGATCAATACCCCGATGCAGCCAGCAGCAACACATTTTCATGTGAGTCACCTACGAGACTGCAGGTGCTGGAGGCCTATGGAAAGTTGAATCCTAGCCACTAACAGCTAATGTAATCATGTTGCTTGCTCAGATCTCCTGCTGATAAATGCGCCCAGTTACTCCTAACTGTCTCCCTTACAAAATAACACCTCCGAGGACACCTACCTCTTCAACAGTTTTTAACCACGCTGCAGCTGCACAGGAAAATCCATTCATCAATTATAAATCAATCGAGGAAGAGAAATCTGCAGCTCACTTGATTGCCCTTGTTGTCCCTGCAACTCACTGATCCAGCTACAGAAACTTCACAGTTTGTCGGGTCTTATTTATTATTGCCATTAATTATTATATATTCTTATTATCTATTATATATATTATATATATACTACATTATATATAATATATAATATATATTATATATTATTATATATTATTAATATTGCATTAATAATAATATAAATTGTTGTAGTAGCAGTAATTGTCAAAGACTGAAAGGATCACTCCTTCCTTTGCAGAAAACAACTCTGCAGCAGTAATCCTTTAGCAGAGTGATCTTCCCTCTGGTGGGAGAAGGGGAGAGAGGAAGAGAGAAGGAGAGAAAGAAGTAAAGAAAGAAAGAGAAAGGGAGAGAGAAAGAAGGAGAGAAAGAGAGAGAGAGAGAGAGAGAAAGAGAGATTGTTTGTATTCCACAAAAGGCAATGCAAATATGGTGGGGCCAGATGCAACAGCAATTTCAAGCTACAGCCCTCCTGCTCTGATTGTAGCGGGACTTCTTTAAATAGGTAGCTATTCCCCAGGAAAAAAACCTCTGCTCCTCCTCCCCTGTTTGTGCTGTCAGATCCCAGCCCTCTCCTTCCAAGAAAAGATTTGCATTGTGCTAGGCTGCCTTTAACAAGAAAAGTGTTTGCAAAAGTTTACTTCAGAGAGAAGGCGCGTTGCTCGACAGTGAAAAAACAGAACTGCTTGGGTAAGGAGGAGGGAAGGCAGGCTGGGAATGTTAGAAAGACTGGAAAGGACTTCAGGAAACTTTATCCACTTCGAGAAACATAGCTGCATGTATGATCATTTGAAGCAAAGAGGGGGAATTACTATATTGAAGGATAATAATAATAATAATGCTACAAATCTGGAGAGTGAGGGGGTTTTTTATTCACCCCTGCTGAAGCAGTATTGCAGATATTTTTCTCCTTCTGTATAAATTATTTACTGTAAATATCACAGTATACTACTATTTCTGGAGTGAATGACTAGCAGGACAACTGGATATTTTACCTTTTTTTTTTTTTCTCTTGGTGTTGAGTGTTCCGAGGTGACTAAATTTGCCTTGTTGAGCCTTGTAAAATCCTGACTTAATCATGTAAACTTCTGTGTAAGCAAAATAGATGAAACTTCAAAGGGTCAAAAACCCTTTAGGGATTTGCGAGGAGACGCCAGCAATAGATCCTAATCTGCCTCCAGAATCCTGGCTGTATTTGTCCAAGGAACTGGTACCAGCAAACTCTCGAAAGTAGAGATAGTGGGTTGATTCAGCCCTTATCCCCTTAGAGAGTATTGGCTTTGTGAGGCTCTAGGCAGTGCTTCAACGCCAGGGGATCTTGCCCAAACCCTCTAAAAATGAAGTACAGGAGTAATTTGAGATAATGACTTTGTAACAGGCTTGGGCAGACCTTGGACAGAAGAAGTGAGAGATGTTATCACCCCAGCATTCCTCTTAAAATGCAGTTTTCCCCCTTGCTTATTCCCAGTTAGTCAAAGCTACATTAACATTCCATCCAGGGCTGCTAAACAGAATCTTAATTAGTCCTGATACTCTTGTGCAAGGGGTTTATTCATTGCACTCTTAACTAATGGTTGCTGTCAGAGTGGCTTTTTTTTTTTCTTCTTTGGGTTCTTTGGGGATATCGTGTTCTGCTGCAAAGCATGACAGAAATGTAATGTGCATGCGAAAAAAAGAAAAAGAAAAAAAAGGAAAAAAAAGCCTGAAATCTTGAGAGTGAGGCTGATTCCAGCCTTGTCTAATGGTGAGACATTTTTAGGGCTAATGAGAATAACTTCACCAACAGAAATATCCCTGCATCTTGTTTATCTTAAATTTTAATAGCACACGCTCTCTCCTTATTCCTCCCACCCANNNNCTCCCACCCACCCGCCCCCACCTCGCGACTGAAAAGCATTTCAGACTGGGTGGTGTTTTGAAGCAGTTCTCGCGTGTCCCAGTGAATTTGCAGCCCTCTGTGCTTTGCATCTCAGTGTTTATTTAACGAGAGAGTCTGTAGGTGGAGAGAATGAACAAGTCACCCAACAGCCCCTTGCTCGGGCAGGACGGTTCTCTCCGCACTATATCGCGATTATAACCCCCTCTCCGCGGTCGTTCCTCCCTCTGACACGCACCCGCTTCTGGTTTACACGCCAGCACGGGCCTCTCTCTCCGCCGGTCTCGGATTCGAAGCGACTCCGGTGTCAGCGAGGTGAAACTTAGCCCCCGAGCGCTCAGCGCCGGCCGGTGCGAGCATCCCTCGGGGTTATCCCTGTTCGTGACAGCGAACAGCCGCGGAGGGGGAAAAAAGAAAAAAAGAAAATAAAAAAAAAGAAGGATAGCAGGGGTGACTCGACTCTCCATCCGAACTAAAGCGGCTGGTTCTGTTTCTCAACCGCCGCAGGAGTCGTTATTCGCCTGTAAATCTGCGTTCAGCTACACCGGTCTCGGAAGAGGATTTATCACGCTATAAATTACCGATTCTTTCTTTCTGGTCGGGGAAAAGGAGAGGAGAGAAAAGGGAAGGAATAAAATGAGAAATAACAAAAAAAATAAAAGAAAGGTGGGGGCTTGGGAGATAGAAGGCACCGTGGTACTTAGCTGCTCTTCACCTCTGCTAAAGGCTCCATCCCATAAGCTTGCGTAACATTGATTACTAACAAAGAGTTCACAATAACTATCATGTAGCTAAACTAATTGAGACAATCATGCTAAGTTATAGTCAGCCTAAAAGGTACCATTGATGTGGTAATGCCTATAGAAAGTCAGACATGCGACTCACTACCATTTAATTGCTCCTTTAAACCTGTTATTACAATGTTAACTGGCTTAAGTATATATTGCTGCCTTTTATTGCCTTGAAGTGACAAATTAAAACATACACTCTGGAAGCGGCATTCATTTGCGGACGGAGTTGCAGGGGAAAAGGGAGCCGGGCGATGTCAAACCTGTCAGGACGAATTAATTGTAGAACTTGCATTTTTTTTTTTTTTTTGCCCTGCAACTCCCACTGCAGTTTTGTTGCACGGGAGAAGCGTTTTTATATAGAAAGCATGTAACTGCTGCGTGTGGTATTATACACACGTATCCCATCTCAGGCAGATAGGCTGTAAAATGAACTTCATCACGCTAAAAAAAATTCCCGAAAAGTCCTCTTAAGTGGAATTAAGTGGAGATCTGGAGGAAAGCAGGGAGGGGGCAACGGTGAAGTTTCTACCTCGTGGAGGTGGGGGGGGGGGGGCGCTTTTCAGCTATTTCCTCGCCTTTGGCTGCCAGGTCCCTGCGAGGAGGCGTTACCCACACCCCGAGACCAGGGGACAAGGCGAGAACCACGGTCCCTGCGGGCTTCTCTTCTTCTTCTTTCCTTCTTCTTCTTTCCTCCTTCTCTTCTTCTTTCCTCCTTCTTCTTCTTCTTCTTTCCTCCTTCTTCTTCTTCTTCTTTCCTCCTTCTTCTTCTTCTTTCCTCCTTCTTCTTCTTCTTTCCTCCTTCTTCTTCTTCTTTCCTCCTTCTTCTTCTTCTTTCCTCCTTCTTCTTCTTCTTTCCTCCTTCTTCTTCTTCTTTCCTCCTTCTTCTTCTTCTTTCCTCCTTCTTCTTCTTCTTTCCTCCTTCTTCTTCTTCTTTCCTCCTTCTTCTTCTTCTTTCCTCCTTCTTCTTCTTCTTTCCTCCTTCTTCTTCTTCTTTCCTCCTTCTTCTTCTTCTTTCCTCCTTCTTCTTTCTCTTCTTTCTCCTCTTCTTTCTCTTCTTTCTCCTCTTCTTTCTCTTCTTTCTCCTCTTCTTTCTCTTCTTTCTCCTCTTCTTTCTCTTCTTTCTCTTCTTTCTCTCTCTTCTTCGTGATGAAGTTCCACCGAGCTCCCCTCAAGGAGGAAAAAAGAATTATACATATATATATGTGTAATAATAATTTCTTGCTTCCTCATCCCCAGGGCTGAGCGGGGTTAGGGATGGGTCAAAGGAGCCAGGTTGAACCTTTCTGGCTCCGAGGAGCCGCGCATCCTCTGCGGGCGGCGCGGGGAGGTCCAGGTAAAGCCCCTCGTCGATTCCTCGAGTGACCGCGAAGGCAGCAAGGACTCCCCCAAACCCAGACACACTCAGCTCCCTCCTTCCCTCTCCCCCTCGGACCGAGAAAAAGATGTCAGGGGGTTAAAACGTCCCGCTCGCCTCCTCCCTTGATCTCGGGGAGAGGGGTAAGAGCTGCTGGCACCTTTATGGGACTCAGACCCGCCGCGGCTGCGGGAATCGCCGGCCCCCGCTAACTTTGATCGGCCTTATTCATCCCAGCTGCGCTCTGTTTGTTTGTCGTTTCGCTCTTTTCCTCCCAGAATAGTTATTTATTGTCTGAAAAGCGAAACGCGCCGCGATTTGCCTTTACGTGGACTCCTTGACAAACCTCCTTCCTCCTCCTCCTCCTCCTCCCAGCCTCCCGGCGAGGGGGGTTGCCAAAAGGAAAAAAAAAAAAAACAAAAACCCAAAACTGTCTCAATCATTTACAAATCAGCTTTGAATTCATTACTCCAGAGCATTAACTAATTACCAGATCAGAGAGAAGAAAAAATAAATATTCCTTTAAATAACTGAAGGTAATTATAACCCTGTTGTTGACACTAACGATTAATAATTGATCAGAAGTTATACACAATAAATTGTCAATTTATCTCCTTATAAAAATGCACATACTTATTACTTATTTTTTTTTTCCTGGGCGGTTTTTAAGACCTTGAGCACCATGAGTATTCACACAGTATGAAGAGCAGTACGACTGTTTATTTTTTATTTATTTTTTTTTCTCCCAAGTATTTGGGAATATTTTTGAAGTCACGGATGGAGCAGAAATGACTTTCCCTGTGGGGATGCGCTGTTGCTTTTCCAAGGAGAGTAGGGTGAGAACACACACACACACACACACACACACCCCGCTCTCCTTTCCTTGGAGTCTCCGAATCCCCAGAGGAGAAAAGTTAAAGGTAGCCGCCCCCGAGGCAAAGCGAAAGGAAGGAAAGTCCTTCCATCCCTGACTTTTGCTCAGGGAAAAGGCTTGGATTGGACGTGAAATGGTGGCATTGCCCGTGAGTCACGGCTGGGGGCGGGGGGAAGGGGGAGAGAGCCGCGGGGCTGGATTGCGGGGAGCCTGGCTCGCAGCTCTGCCGGGGCAGGTAAAATTCTCCTCCAAACCCCTCCTGCATCCACAGCGCTGCCAGCAGCTCCTCCGTGCGCCCCGCCGGTCGCGCTTTCCCTCTGTAGTTTTAATAAAGACTCCGCTTCAGAGCCACCGAGTAATAATCAGGGATTAGACGCATGGGTGCTTTGAATATTCACCGTGGATCCTTTTGTTTCTTAACTTTTTTTTTTCTTTTTCTTTTTCTTTTTTTTTTGGCCTCCCTTTTATTTCTTTAGAAGCCGGGAACATACCTGAGTTATTAGTTACTGGATTAAAAAACAAAGAGGTGGACTTCATATTACTTAATGTGCAGTATTACTGTTAATAACAATATTTTTTAAGCGTCGTTATTCAGTTCCTACAATGGAAAGGCTGGTGAGAAGCTTGCCCAAGCACAAGCACCTGAGAAATATTTGAATAGGGAAGGCAACGAATCGACCTCTATGTAAATTCCGCCTCTTTGTTGTTTTCTCCAAACGTTCATCAGCAATAAAATCCTCCCGATATTGACTACATCCCTTCCTCAGCGGCGCGGTGAATCTGAACGGCCTTTAAGTGAGATGTAACGCGTGCCGGAGTCAGAAACTTCCAGTGGAGAGAAGGTTTGGGTTTTACCCTGTGAGGCTGCGCAGCCAGGTAGGGCTAAAACCAGACAGCGCACTTGGCTTCTTCACTTGAAAACCACCCTCCAAAAAAGAAATAAACTTGGAGACCTGCTCAGCTAGTGGACGTTTGGGCAGGCAATCCTCTTTTTTTTTTTTTTTTTTTTTCCTCTGTTCTTGATGTCATTACTCATTTTTTCCTTGCAACCTCTCTCTCTGTCACAGGGGCTAACGCACGTCGGTGGGTCAAGATGCAAACGGAGCAGGGAGAGAAACGCAGGCGCCCAGTGCGCTTTGTATTAACTTTCCGCTCATCCCTCCGGCCGCGAGCCGGTGTGGAGCAGCTCTTCCCACGTCTGTCTGTCTGTCTGTCTGTCTGTCTGTCTGTCTGTCTGTCCGCCCGCCTGGGCTCCGCGTTCCCTCAGTCCCCATCCATCCCTTCCCCCTCGTCTCCAGCCAAACAAAGGTGGGCGACGCTTTCTCTCCGCTCTCAAAGGCAGTTGGTGAGCAGCTTTCCTGAAACAATAACTCTCTTATTGAGAACAAATGTTGACATTTGCAGAAGGCGAGGAAAAAAAAGGAAAAAAAGAAAAAAAGCAGCCCAGGAAGTGGAAAGTGGAAAGCGACCCTCTTCCTATTTGACGACAGCGCCAATTCCTCCGGGATCCCACCTGAGATTAAAGACTGAATTTCAATAAATCAGCTCTAATGAAACCTCTGGCCCTGAAGAGGGGAGGGTTTGTCTTTCTCGTTCCGAAAGGAGCAGAGAAATGAAGGGGGCGGGGGGGGGGGGGGGGGAAACATAGGAAAGGGTGTGAGATTTTAATCTCCGCAGGCTGATTAGCATCGTTATGAAATAAACCCTGCACAAAGTGATGTATTTTTATCATTTGTCCCTCTTTCTTGCTATAATGAAATAATTGCATTGTTTGTGCCAACAATCTAGCAAGGCTACACTTCCCTCCTGCTTTCAATTTTGATTATTAAATCCGAAATGACGTCGAATATGCAGTTCTTGCCCATTAATTTCTTGTTTAAAAAGTAAGTTTATTTGCCAGATCATCTGGGTGTTGCCCATCTGCATCCATGAACTATTCCTGAGTTTCTCAGAGGATGAGAGAAGTCCATTGGGTTTTACATACATAGTGAATACTTAAAAGCGAGTTTTCCAAGTCTTTCTACTTTTCTTTCCAGAAAGAAATCCAGGTCTAAATACTAGCAAGGGTGGGTAAATTATGGAAATCTTTTATAAGTCTTTGGGCGTATAAACATCAAAGGAATGTCGTTAGCCTTTTTTAATCTCTGCCACAGCTTTTGGTTTTTACCAATTGAAATATACATGTTGTGTCCAACAGAGACCTGGAACGTAAAATGTGGGTGGTGGGGATGGATGGAGTAAGAGTAAGAGCAGGGTCAAGAAAGTTCAGGCATCTCCCCCAAGATAAAAAGTTCCTCCTTGAAATCTTCCTAAAGTCCACAGCAAAGACAGTCGAAGATGATTATAGCAAATATTTGCATATAACACATGCAAAACTGGAAGGGAAAAAATGAATTACTTCTTCGCTGTTTGTCTAATTGTACTACAAACTGCATGAAGACACAGCTGCTTTTTACCTCGTTGAAGGAAGAGGATGTTAAAGGAGCAAAGAAGCATAGTTCTACAAACAACACAAAAAGATGAGCAGGCCTCCAGCTGCAAAGATCTTCAGTGTTTTATACTTAGCTAGACAGATACCAGCATTTTCCAGAATTGCAGTATTATTTCTGCCCTATCAGTTCAAAAGCACATGCATTTTCTCAATCAATAGGATAAGTTTATGGGGGCAAAATACGAAGGGGAGGGGGATGGATCACAGGAATTGCATATATGTATTTAAGAAAAATAGCTTCCTTTCCCTCTGTTTGATACAATCGCAATGTATTTCCTGACTCCAGACTACCGTGGCTCTTTATCCAGTTAACATTCCCAAGGCTGATGCCTGAAGTATCTGAGATCACTTTCAAATGCCCTTTCTAACAAGACCTGAGCAAGAGGCCACTAATTTTCACTGAACAAAAAGCCACTGGAGAGAGATCCGTTTGTCAATATCAACTGGTCCAGCAATTTCCCATCTTCAGGCACATCGGTCTATCTGAGCTGGCAGATGTTTAGACAAGATTTTATAAATTGTTCAATATCAGACCATAATGAACCCCAACTGACCATTCCAAAGCAGCTAAAAGCATTCAGGATCTCCCCTGCTGGGATCTAATAATGCTCTCACGCTGGAACATTATTAATCATGGAATAAAATAGATGAGCCTCTTGAAAAATAAGTGTATGATTGATTAAAGGGCAATCTAAGAAGCTATTATTCTTGTTTTATAACCGTAAGTTATATTCACTCAATTTATCTTTTGGGGAAAATAAATGATTATTCATTTCTTTTCTGGAATTATAATACATGAGGTTTCCCATTATTTTACTAAAAAATAAAATTATTAGTTAGCTGATTTGCTGAGCCCAATCAAAGTAGATGTGACTGTAAAGATATGGTTTACTGATATAAGGCAAAAGAGGGAACATCATAAAAAAAGGAATTAGACTGTTTTATCTTTTTTTCCTTCACATGATTTAGACAGAAGCAGAAACAAAGAAAATAGAAATAAGCCATAGCTGATTATTTTTCCCCCTGGAAATGATGGATTTAAAGAATGTTAACTCAAATAAAGAGCTATTTCACACCCAACATAAATAGTTTATAAGAAACATGCATGTATTCACATCACTCTGCCTATGAATATGCATGTGCATATACAAATACATATTTGCACACATGTGTGTATTTAAAGCTTAAGTATAACGGAACAACCCAGAAGGAATTAATTTATGCAAAGCATATCTTTGCAACATAGTTAAATTGCTTACTCATTTTATGGTCTAAACTCTGCTAGTGAAATTACAGCTTTCATCATTTTCAAAATAAAAGATTACTATTTAGGGGGAAATGAACGAAAAACACCATATTGTTGCAGACTAGTCTGTTTTTATTTACAATTAGAGATATAAATTAGTAAAGAATTCTTGTTAAACAACCAAAGATTGTATAACCATCAACGTTTCAAATAAAAACCAGGCAAAATTTATTTACAAAAAGTTCAGATTCCATTGCAATACAACTTGCATAAATTACTAGAAGCTTTATATCATTACAAAAATAAATATCAAATTTGTTTCCACTTTGTAAGGACTCAAGTTCTCCAATCACGTCTTTATTATCTCTACTGTATACATCTTTTACAAATAAATTTTACAATAAATCCTATCACACCTATTGAATATATACCGTGGCAATGAAGTGATCAATTCAAGATATCCTGAGAAAAACAGATCTGTTTTCAAAAGTCACACGTACATTGGGGAAACTATACTATACCAGCGAACTCACATATGTCCAACAAAATTCTGGTTTAATAATTAGAGTCTGAAGATTTAATAGTGCTCTGTGGTCTTCTTTTATACAGTGGCACAAGATGTGATCCGGATTTAGAGATTTGTTATATATATTAGCTCGGGGAAAGATGATGGCTTGCTGACTTTTCTCAAAGCAATTGTGACACCTACCTGTGGACCAAGGAAAAAAACAGATCATCCAAAAATCCTTCAGTTGCACACTAACACCATTAAACAACAACAACCAAAAAAAAAAAAAAAAAAAAAGGAAGAAAGGCAAAATTTTTACTCATCTAATATCTTCCAATAAAAGAATTAGCTGAAAAAATATGTCGACAAGGAGATTTTTTTTGTCATTTAGATAGTCCTCAGTGATGGAGGTATTAAGAGTGGCCTTGCTAGCTAGGAAAGAGGCAGTTCAGGGACAGAATATCCTGTTTAAGATGCATGTCGATCTCTAATAATCATTCCTTTTCATTTGAAATACATTGTTACTGTGTAGAAGCCTCACTCGGAAAGTACAATTTTAGCACTGCCACGTGAGCACAAGCACTTTATTTTTAAACAACAGCACCTTCAAAAATATTTTTTTTTCTAAAGCTTTCTTTCCCATAACATACAAATAGTCCTAACGTCTTTACCTAACATGAGCAAAGACTATGCAAGGTGAGGGAACTGTCGAATCTGACTTTAAAATTAAGACAAACCCAAGAAAGAAAACTTGTAGTGAGAGGTTTGGAAAAAAAAAATAAAACCAGGGGAAAAAAAGTGTCTGTCTTTGTAACCAGACTCTTTAGTAATGAAGCAAGAAATAAACGTTAAGCAAGTCTAGAACTGTGCAGCATGTCTTAGACCTGATGCCAAACGATCAGTGTAATAGAAAATGTTCTCACTTACTTGCATTGCTGTGTGATTGCACTTCTATAGGTATGGTTGTACTCCTACTGTGCAGACTTCAGTGGGATCTGTCAAAATAGAACCGTCGGTTAGTCACAGGACACAGCCAGCTAACTAGATTACACAGTGTATGTAGGTCCCAGCCCTCACCCGAGCAGAATTCGTAGCTAGGTCAGTATTTTACAGTTCCCCTTATCTCTCGTGTTTTATTAAACTAAGCTGACAATTGCCTTAGCGCAAAACTTTTTTCAAAAAAAAAAAAAAAAGAACGCCCACCCCAGGAACAGTAAAAAATGTCACGCTCCTCATAATTTCACGTTCAGTGTCAGCAATTACGTGAACACAAAGCTGCAAAAAGAACTTGGGAGTGCTGGAAACAAAGAGCAAAACCAGTTTGTCTGGAAAAAAAAAATATTAAAAATACAGGCCGTGACATCAGTGTTTGCCGGACAGCTTTGTGTGAAGTTTTGCTTTTAGAATTGACTCCTAAAAGCTGCCGCTGCAGCCCGGGTGACTGATGTAAAAGTCGCCTCTTACATTTCCTCCGGGTTCTTAGGGGCAGGTATGGGCATGACGGATTTAATCCCCGGAATATACCACCTCCCACCTTCCCCCGGCGGTGGCAGCGGCGACAGTGCCCTCGCTGCCTTTTCTGGAGAAGGTTTCAGTATTTATAAAGCACAGAAAGGACTCGCGTGGGTCAGGGAAGGAGGGCGAGGGAGAAGAAGGCGTCGAAAGCGAGACACCTACCTTTCTTCGAGTCATAACTAGAGGGCCTGTAATGCTGTTCTAGCTGGTTAGTGATGGTTTTCAAAGAGTCACTGCTCTGCTTGTGGACAGAGCTGGCGTTTAGGACAGTCTGACCGAGTCCCTCGTTCGAAGCCACCGCCGCCGAGTTGTATCTCAGGATTCCCTGGCTCTGCAGCGCGTTAAAGTTCCCGTAGTTTGTGTAATTGCTATAAAAAGGCGAGGTGTAATAAATATGCCTCCCCAGGAGGGAGGAGGGCGAGTAGGCAGCGCTGTGCGGGGCGGAGGCGGCGGGGGCGAGCGGCGCGGCCGGGCAGCCTTGGCCCAGGCTCTGGCTCTTGAGGTCCGAGGTGGCGATTTCGGCCAGCGACCAGAGCTTGGGCTTGCTGGCCGGCGTCGGGGGCCCGGGGGAGGCGCGGTCGCCCAGCGCCGCCTTGCTGGCGCTGCGGGCGGCGTCGGCGTGCGGGTGGTGGCCGAGCAGCGGAGCCTCCACGGCCGCCAGCGGCGAGGAGGTGGCGGCTTTGGCCGCCGGGTCGCGCTCCCCGCCGCCTCCGCCGCCGCCGTCGTCCTCTTCGATGTCCTCCTCCTCCTCCTCCTCCTCTTCCTCGTCGTCCTCCTCTTCCTCCTCGACGTCCCCGTACTTGCCCTTGCGCTCCGAGCCCGGCTCGCAGAGGGGGACGCCGGCTCGGCAGGGCGGCTTCTCGCCGTCCGACTCGGCGGAGCAGGAATGGTCCGTCAGGGAGTCGACTTGCAAGCTAATTCCTGCCAGTAGAAAGGCAAAGTCAGGGAAAGGGGGAGGGAGGGGGGAATGTGCGGCAAAAGAGAGGTCGAACGGCGAGCCCCGGTGCCGATAGGCGCTAGCCGTGCCGGCCTTTCCCGTGCTGCTCTTTTTGCAGGAGCATCCATCCATCCATGCATCCATCCATCCGTCCGTCCGTCCGTCCGTCCGTCCATCCATCCGTCCGTCCGTCCGTCCGTCCATCCATCCATCCATCCATCCATCCATGCATCCATCCATGCATCCATCCATCCGTCCGTCCGTCCATCCATCCGTCCCCACGGGGTATCCCGGCGGCTCCCGCCCCGCCTGCTCCCCGCACGGCGCCTCCGCACCGCCCCCCGCCCGCCCTNGTCCTCGTCCTCGCTCTTGTTGCGCGGGGCCCAGGTCATCTTGTTCTCCTTCTTGAGCCGCCGGCGGGCGTTGGCGAACCAGGTGGAGACCTGGGTGAGGGTCATCTTGGTGATGATGGCCAGCATGATCTTCTCGCCCTTGGTGGGGTAGGGGTTCTTGCGGTGCTCCTGCAGCCAGGCCTTGAGGGTGGCCGTGGCGTCGCGGGTGGCGTTTTTCCTGTACGCGGGGTCGTTGAGCTGGTAGGGGTAGGCAGCGCTGCCGTACGGGTGGTAGCTGATGGCTCCGCTCATCCCCGTCGCGTGGGCGTCGTAAGGGGAGCCCTGGACGGGAGAAAACGACGGGGGTTGGCAGTTGGTTATTGCTGGGGGCCGTTAGCGAGTTGTCAAGGCGAGATCGGCGGTTATATTTGTATTTCCCCGGGACGATGGCTTGTATCCATATTCTATGAGGGGCAGAAGTAGCACCCAAAGGCCATTAAGTGGCGATTCCTCCCTCACCCCCCCCACTTTCCTTCTCCCAGACACAACCACACGCGCTTAAAACCGGCGACGTTTCCATCTTTCTCCCTAATTTCATCTCCTCGTAATTGAAAATTTCCCAATATAATTTTTTTTTGAGCCTCGCAGACGTTTTAAAGGCCCTACAGGTAGCGTCTTGATATCTACATTTCTCCCAAAGGTTCAAAAGATGTTTCCTTTTTCTTTTTCTTTTTTTTTTCCTATAGAAAATACAACAAAGCCGCCACTTAGCAATTCACTGCACTAATGCATTGCAAATCCAATTTGCAAATCAGAAGATATGCACCGTTTCGAATTGTTCAAATGCGATGTAATTAGCATTTTAATTCGCTCTTTAACGTTTAAATTGCGCTTATTTAAGTCTGCATAATGCGAGAAAAGTTAAAGATATCGCTGAGGAGCTCGCTAACTTTTCTTGCACGTCCCTGAAGCCCGCGGATGGGCGAGTCACAGGGAGCAAGATCACCCCGTACCCCGCTCGCAGCCTCCCTGCAACTTCCAGCCACTCGCCCACCGCTTCCCAACAGGGAAAAAAATAAGCAGCTCGGATCCTCGGATCTCTTATCCCACCTCGAATAAAGACCGCACCGTCTATTTACCATTTAGAAACAGAAAACAAGTCGTTTCCCTGACACCGTTCAGGGAGAGAGAACTATCCCACTGCCACCTCCTCTGAGGACCTCGACAGCCTTAAATCCCGGGCACAGGTCTTTGTGTGTAGGGACCAGACACGAGTCTAACTCTGCGTGTGTTTATATAAAATCGTAGAGCCATCTACTCGTGCAGTTTATTTATATACTTTATGGTTTTATTTATATAGTTTACGGACGGAATACACACACACACACGCGCAATTGCGAACGCTCCTTTTTAACTAATAAGAAAGTGAAATCCGAAACTGCGGCCACTACAACAACCATTTTGGGCTTAAGCGAAGCTCCCAGATCGCAAACAGATGCGCCTTTTCTTTCCTAAAATCCAGTTAAACCATTAGCACAAAACACACTGAAAGTAAATAAAACCAGAGGGGGATAAAGCCCGCAAAGCCTCCGAACACCGACTTAAAAAGAAAGGGGGGGGGGATGGAAAGAGAGAGGAAAAAAAAGAAGAAAAAGAGAAACCTTCCCCTATCCTACTGCAGCGAAAAGAGGGGGAGAAAAAAAAGAGAAAGCGGGGAGGGGGGGGGATGAAAGCATCCAACCCAACTGACTGAGACGATCCTATTTCTTTCGCGCGTGTGAGGAGAGAGGCTGGAGGTGATGAGGATGAGAATGCGGGTGCTAATGAAGAAGGAGAAGGGTTTTTTTTTTTTCTCTTCGGTAGTTACCATGTAGGAGGGGAATCCCGCGGCCGGGTCTGTGGAGTACTGGAGCGGGCTGGTGAAGCCTGTGGCCGCCGCCTGGGCGGTGAAAGCTGCCGATCCCGGGTAGGGGCTGAACGCCGATCCCGACGAAGACCTGGCCAGCTCCTCGCTCCTGGGGGCCGCCAGCGCCGAGGCCCCGTACGCCGGGCAGGAGTACAGAGCCAGCGAGCCGGGGGGCTGGTAGAGGTAACCCTGAGGATAGGACATGGCTCGCACGGGGAGCAGGGAGGGGGCGAGGGTGACCGGCCCTGCTGCTGCCGCTGCTCCTGGCGCTGCTTTCGTGCTCTCCCCTCTCCCTCTCTCCCTCCCTCCCGCCCTCCCTCCCTCTCTCTCTCTCTCTCTCTCTGTCTCTCTCTCTCTCTCTTCCCGGNGAGCGATCAGAGATCTAACAGGGAGGGGAAGGGCATCTGGGAAAGACGGAAGAGGAGAGGGTTAATGAAAAGAGAGAGAAAGGGAGAGAAGCAGAGGGGGGAGAGAGAGAGAGAGAGAGAAGCGAGCCCCCCGAAATCAGCGAAGTGGCTGCTGCTGCATATGGAGTTCTCCTAGCCAGCCAGCCAGCTCCCCCAGCGCCTGCGAGCCTGTAATTTTTGGGGGAAGTATAGAGTCTGGAGCGAAGAGTTGAGGGAAGGAGCGCTCGAGTTTCCGAGGGACATTGGGAAGCGGAGCTGTCCGTCACCGCCGCTCATCTGCATCCCGCGCCGGGCCCGCCCCCTCCCGCTCCCGCAGCAGCGCAGGCGGCTTTGTAGCTCCAGCCTCTCCGCCCCAGCCCGACCACCGCGCCGCTCATCGGCTCCTCTCCGGACTCGCCGAGCCATAAATACCCCTTCGCACACACTCGATTACACCCCCACCTCCCTCTCTCCCTGCTTGCTCTCTCTCTCTCCCCCCCCCCTTCCCGCGGGGAACAACAAAAGCGCGCGCGCTGTGGATGCGCGCATCCCCTTCACTTGTGCGCGCAGGCGGATCGGCGATGGGCGCCTCCGGACTCCAGGCTGGACGGAGCCGGGCACTGCTGGAGGGGAAGAGCACTTTCTAAAAGTGCTGCCCTATATGGTAGGAAAGAAAAGCGGCTGCTCGAATCAGCTGAGCCGGGATCGCGCTGCTCCTGGCGAGCGCCAGCTTTAGAGTTTTATAAGTTGCCACAAACAGTCGAGATCTGGTCGCGGAGCGCGTTTACACATGAAGGGAAAAAGAACCAAAACCATCAAAAAAAAAACAAAACAAAAAAAGCCCAACCACCCAAAAAAAAAAAAAAACCCCACCAAAAAAAAAAAAAAAACACCAAACCCCTCTCTCATCTTTCATTTCTATTCTGGCGTGGGGAAGAAGAGGCCTGGCTGACTCCTACCGGGGGGCTAGCTGCCTTCCCTCCGCCCCCCCCCCCCTTTTGCAGTTCAGATAAATCTCCGGGAATACGATCACGATGTAATTAATTTCCCAAATAATAACGTAATCTTCTTGCTCTGCCCCCTCCTTCACCCCTGGCCGCCATCAGCTCCTAGGGGAGGGCGAGGAGAAGGCGCCGATCTTCTCGATGCAACCATAAATAAATTTATATATGAGGGCATGCATTTTTTTTAATTATTATTATTTTTGTATTATTCTTATAGGGACCTTTCAGAACAGGGCGAGCTGCCCGTGCTCCAGCTCCGGCCTTCGCCTCCCGGGACCGGTGTCTCCCCTCCCCGCAGCCACTCAGGGGCTCTCCCCCGCCACCCCCCTTCCCCTCCAGCCCCGGGACACGGCTTCGAGCCCTTGTCCCCCCCACGGAGCCGCTGCCAGGCCGCCCCGTGCCCCCCGCACCTGAGCCCCGCAGGTAGGGACGGGGCTGCGGGACTGGGAGCCCGCAAACCCTCCACCCGCATCCTGGGACGAGCTGAGAAAAAAAAACCAAAACAACTCCAACCCCGAACCTGTCTAGGCAGGAAAAAAAAACAGAGGACAAAAATTATTCATCGATCCGCGTGTTTTATTTTTTTCCAGCATCTGTGAGTGAGCGGCTCTCCCGAATTTAAGCAAATAAGGTCATTTAACGCGTGCGGTTGACTTCTTCGTGGTACGTGGGGTTATTTCGCTTAGGTAGGATGGGGGAAAAGCATCTGATGAGGTAGCCGGGGAACCGACACTCCACCGGCTCCACCCGAAGAGCTGCGGGTTAGCAGGGCAGCCTATTGTATTAAGATTTAAACATGCAGCTCATAAAAAAAAAAAAAAAAACCACTTCGAGAAGCCGTTTCAACAGCCTCGCGGACACTGCGGGAAAAACGCCGTATGGCAACTATGGGCAGGTATTGGGATGTGCCTGCTGTCTGAAGCAATCAGAGCTATCAATTTGCTTTTTCTATCTGATTTTTTTTTTTATTTATTTCTTCCCCTGCCTGTCCTTCTCCTCCATGAAGCCCTCATACCAGCTTACCCTTGCCCCTGCACGCAGCAAGAGAGGTCTGGCCACCAGACACACTGGATTAATTCCTATTCAGATCCATCAGTTGGCCTGTAGAAGAGGCAATCCTTGAAAAAAAAAAAAAAAAGGGGAAAAAAACCCCAATCCACAAACAACCAGATGAGGGGGGGAGGAGGTTAACACCAACAGGTATTTCTTGTCATTAACTCCCGACTTCCTGATAAGAGAGTGATAAACAACTGGTAAACTCGGTGCAACAGATTACAGAAGAGACGTTTGCTTCCCTGCCTGGTGATTAATGAGCGTATATTAAATAAAAATAGAAACTTTAGGAACAAGAGCTTTATATAATGCGCATTCATATTTCAGTAGCTCCGCGGAATAATCGATATCATGCGATTACATCTGAATAGTCAATTCCTGTGTTCCGCAGACCGATTTCTAGGTATATGAGCTCTGCTTCTGAATGGAGCAGCAGCTGGAGAGCCGAGAATGCAAAATTAATTATAACATTATAAAGTCATACATGAATCCCTCTAAGTCAACCTGCATTGCCTTGCAAAATGGGCTGTAGCCTCTGCATTTTCATTTGGGAAGCCAAGTCTCTTCTTTTCCAGCAGGAGCGGTGTGTTTATCTACGCGAATTGATTGCTTTTAGTTCCTCCTCTTTAATAATTAGTGGGAACAATACAGATTGGGAATACAATGGCCGTTGTGTTTACATTATAACAAGGGATTAATGCTATTAAGTGAGTGTTACAGTTATGACCTGGGAAGAGTACTTAAATAAATACCGTGTTCCCATGAGAATTCACGTAATTCCATTCAGAGCGTGTGTAGATACGCACAGACACACACGGGGGGTGCAAATCTCCACACGTATCTACAGGCACACACATATGTTACACACTCTAGGTATAGGCGCCCATCCGTGTAAGATGTAGGTGCTGCCTTCTCCTCCATCTGCACCTCTTTCCACTATGAAAACATATTTTTTTTTGTTATTTCGGTGGCAGGGATGTTTAAACGAAGAACATTATTCTCTTTCACCCGAACACAAAGAGCAACAGATTATATTTCTGATGTTTTAATTTGCGCGGTCAAAAAAAATAAATTAAAAAACCATATTGTCTTACATACAGAAACGGGGTTAATTTCGCAATCAGAGATAAATGGAGTAAAATATTCCGATTTCAAAAGACAAGTTCTTGCGTTGATTTGATTTGCATAATTTTTGCGTGGCTTCAGAAGGGAATGGATTTACCCGCTGCCAGGAGATGGTGTGTGCACTTTCTTACAACAAGTACACCACTAATTTGACTCCGCACAGTGCGGAGAACGAAAAGCTGGTGGGGTGATTTAAACAGAGCTGGCTGAGTCTTCGAGATAAACAAACCAGAAAACAGTGTCAATAACTTTTTTTTTTTTAAATATCGGACAATGTACGTGACTGTATTTAACTTCTTCCCGGAGTTATCTCTGTTTGATTTGAATGCCTTTCACAGGGAAGAGGTTTTTTTTTCATCTGCCTGGCTCCACGGCCGAAATCTGATTTTTTTTTTTCCATTTTTTGCCCGTTACTAATAAAAAGCCGCCTAACTTGCACTGTTAAACAGTACAATAGTATTACACGCACTTTTTATTGGTAATAACTGTGGCAAATTAACATGCCTACACAGACATTAAGACTTCACACACTCTTTTTTTTAATGAATAAACTATTGAGTAGTTCAGCTATTACCTTCCCAGACTTTTAAGCGTTGCTCTCGCCCTTTCTCTTCTTCAATTCACTTTGCTCCAGTCCAGTCGAGGAGGTGCTGAGACTCACCAACCCCCCCCCTCTACACACACACCAACCCCCCTAACGCTCCTGGGAGGCAGGTTTCACGGTTTGTCCTTTATTAGCCGCATCCCCTCGTACTAAATGACAGAGGCTGAAGTTTTCGGGCGAGTGAAGTTGGAAGCCGGGGATGGCAACTCCTGCTGCGGGAGAACTCGCTGCGGGCAGCTCCTGCCTGCCCAGCGGCTTTTGCTTAGGTAAAATAATATAATATTAATTTTTTTAAAGATTAAAATGTGAAGGGAAGCTTTCCCTGTCTCAGGAGGGCTTCCCCTGGCCCGGAGAGGCGCATCCATCCCCCTAGGATGTCTAATCATCATGACACCGGTCACGGCAACTTTTCAAGCCAAGCGAAGTGGCTCTCGCTGGGGTTTTGGGGCTGCAACGCGCCGCGCAGCGCAAACAAGTTCTCCTGTGGCACAACCGCACGACGGTCTGGGAAGGCTTTTCCCCCTTTCTCTCCTGAAATGGGGGCCCGCCACCGTCTCCCGGAGACAGCGGCGTGAAAGAACAGGCTATTGTAGTTAAAAATGACAAGCGACACGCGCACACGGCGCGGTTTGCTGGGAGAAGGAGCCCCGGTTTGCGAGGCTCTTTCCGAGCGAGAAGCCTTGCGGGGGCCGTCCCGCCGCAGCTCTGCTCGCAGGGCAACAGCAAAGAGCCGGGGAAAGCAGCGAGGGAGGGAAAGGAGGAACTTTTCTCTCCCCATCGTCGGGATAAAACCTTTAGTTCAAGCCTCGTGTGGGAGGGGGCGCTGTGGCGATGGCTTCTCCGGCGCTCCCGAGCTCAGGCAGCGCGATTGTTCCTGCGAGCTCCTTCCCCGGGGTTTCTTTTCGTGTTTCACTCATTATTTTTTTTATTAACAACGTTATCTAACTGCCACCCCGTGGTACCCGCACTAAAAGGTGGGCTGTTGGCCTGAGTTATGGTGTTACGGTCACTTCTTTCCCCCTTATCCTATTTATTTATTATTTTTTTTCCCCCCCCTCTTCGGTTCGGTAGGGACGGAACAGTGAATTTCATCCTCAAAATAACACTACAAGAAGGGTCTGCCCAGGGGAGAGCTGAGGATTTAGACGACTTCTATAACCCACCGAGGCGCACAAATAGACACATATTAAACCTACAACTTGTTTGTAGCTTTTTTATTATTATTCACCCCCCCCAACCCCCCCAGCCCCCGGGTTTGCAGTAATAACGGGCCACGTCTTTACGAAGATTTAACTTCTCTCTTTTGGGATGTTACTAGGGTCACATTAGGAAAGAAAAAAAAAAACCACACACACAAAAAACCCCTAAAGCAGGTCTCTAACAGGCAGACCTGAGGCTTAGAAAAGTTGCTTCCGACGTGTCACGCTAATTAAAGAGCCGTGCTCATTTTCTGCTTAGGGAAAAATAAGCAAAATACGGGTCCGTAAGTAGAAGATAAAAGACCTCCAGAGCTTTCCCGGAGCCTGCTATATTCACCTGAAAGGCAGGCAGCGTTTCTCAGGGGAAGAACAAGTGTTGGTTCCACAGGTGGGACGGTTCCTCCTGTTGGGGGGGGGGCGAGCGAAACAAAGAAAGAAAGAGAAATGCATCCAGTTTTTGGAGCTGCGGCGGAGGCAGAGGCTGGGGGGAAGGGGGGGGGGGGCGCTCCTCCCCTCTCCTCCCTGGAGCGCCCCGACGGCGGTACCGAGAGGCAGGGATGGAGGGATGGAGGGATGCCCTCTGGAGCCGTCGGGCAGGGAAAAAGCTGCTCCGTAAGCGGAGGAAGGGCTCCCCAGCCATCTCAGCTGGAGCCAGGCAGTCACTGACAAGCCTTCGCCTCTCCGTGTCTCCTGCTCGACCGGAGCTAGCAGGAGGCTGAATCCCTTCAGCGCCTGGTACCCTCGTCGAGTGAGTGATGGACGGAGTAAAGGAAGCGTGGGACGGTTGCTTTATTTTAAGGGCTCGCTTTAAAACGGTTTCTTCAGACACAGGGATGGTGAAGATGCAGGTTTAGGCACATTGGTGGGCAGGCTGCTGGGAGTGCTTCACCCAGAGAAGATGTGTGCAGATGGAGTTTTCCTACTGGTTCTTCCTCATACTCGCACCAACAGTGTGGAAATGCTCTGTCAGGTGAAAATGGTTTTAGGCAACTTTGAAGTCACTCTGCCGGATCATTTCCTCTTCTTGTAATTGCCATCATCTGTTTGATCGCTGCTTTTAACACTAGAGAGCACCTGCTCACCTGTTTTGTGCGTTTCTCTCATTCATTCATACATTCATTCACCTCTGCCTGTGTACATGTGTATGGGTATCATTCATTTGTAGACCCAGAAACACATTTCTAGATCAAACCTTACTCCCACTTCTGAATGAGAAAGTCTTTCTTTCTCCAATAAATAACCTTTCTGCAAAATGAGACTACTTTCCACCAACCCTCATGGCAGGGGGTTAGAACTGGATGATCTTTACGGTCCCTTCCAAGCCAAACCACCCTGTGATTCTATGATTCTATGAATCTATGCATTTAAAACCAGGTACTTTCCTTTCTCAGAACAATTAGCTGTCCCCATTGCATGCTAAAGAATCAGTCAAGGTTGTTGGTATATTTCCAGAAGTACACAGAAGAAAAGGGGAAAAAATGTAGTCATACTCAGGAAAAGTATTACAGATTCATGCGTTTAATGATGCCATGAGATATTAAAAGAAATCTTTACAATTGATGCAGCATAGTTCACAAATATTCAGGTAGCTTCATAATAATCTTGCATTTTATAGAATCATAGAATAGTTTGGGTTGGAAGGGAACTTAAAGATCATCCGGTTCCAACCCCATTAATTGACAGAGTCAAGGACAGTTGAAGTTATGAGTTTCATATTTGCCTTTAAATTGATACTTTTTCTAAATCAGTGTTGAACTTCCAGTGCTCCTTGCATTTAGTTAAAGAATTACTACAAAATTCTTTTTTTGTTGTTGTTTTTTATATTTTTTTACTTTATGCTTTACCTTCATGATTTACATCAACTCAGAATCTTTGAATTTTAAACAAAGATTTTTTTACAGTACGAGTCCACCATATATAAATGGTAAACAGAAAAAAGTATCAAATATTACTTAGAATATTTTTATGAGTGAAAACATGTAACATTATTTCTATCGTTCACAAGAATTCTACCTGGGTTTATTGATATGGTCTCACTGCTTTTCCTGGCATTGTAGCAATGCTTGAGTAGGATGCCAATTGAACCAAGTTTACAATTTCCTTCACATCATGTAAAGGAAGGGCAGACAGACC
>WAAB01017495.1:121129-150175 GCA_013389865.1 Piaya cayana
TCACTTAAAAAAAAATACCTTAGTCAAGTCATATGTCTTGCTGCATGCAGCTAGACTGCCGAAGCACTGAGTCATACCTCTCTGTGACAGGTAGAGCTGAACCACAAAAGCAGGTATGGAAAACTGATCCATTGCTGACTAGAAATGCGACATACCTGCTCTGCCATACTGTTACTTTTTCCATAACTTGATTGTGGAGTTCTCTCTTAGCCTCTCTATTGATCCTTTTTTGCTTATATGTGACACCCTTCTGCCTATGGCCTCTTCTTGGGAGGTTTTCTTTGGATTTACAGTACAACCCAATTTCTTTCGTGTAATACTACAGGGGAAGTAGATGCAAACTAAGCTCTGGGAGGTGAGGAATAATAGAAAAAAAANTTTCAAGACTCTGGGGACTAACAGATATTTTCAAAGACAGTGACATAACTAGAATCCCAGACCTCATTGGCCTTGCTGTGATTTTGGCTACTAAGTGTCTGAATCCATGCCACAGCAGGTATTTGATGAAAAAAAACTCTTCTGAAACTTTTGAGTACCTAACGCCCTGATTAAGTAATTGATTCCTAGGCTTGTGACTATAAACAGCACAGAGCCTGAAAGACTGTAAAAACTAGGTCCCATGTCTTTATCTATGCTGAAACTGCTATTTTTTTTGAGGAATCATAGAATAGTTTGGGTTGGAAGGGACCTTAAAGATCACCTAGTTCCAACCCCCTGTGATGGAAATGGGTGGCAAAAATTGATTGGTCTGAACCATGGGTAGTGTGTGCTTGGTTTTTTTCACTAAAAAAAAAAGCCTTAGTCAAGTCACATGTCTTGCTGCATGCAGCTAGACTGCTGAAGCACTGAGTCATACGTCTATGTGACAGGTAGAGCTGAACCACAAAAGCAGGTATGGAAAACTGATCCATTGCTGACTAGAAATGTGACATACCTGCTCTGCCATACTGTTACTTTTTTCCATAACTTGATTGTGGAGTTCTCTCTCAGCCTCTCTATTGATCCTTTTTTGCTTATATGTGACACCCTTCTGCCTATGGCCTCTTCTTGGGAGGTTTTCTTTGGATTTACAGTACAACCCAATTTCTTTCGTGTAATACTACAGGGGAAGTAGATGCAAACTAAGCTCTGGGAGGTGAGGAATAATAGAAAAAAAATTTGCATCCTGACTTTTGAAAAGAAGAATTGAAAAACAAAATATTAGTCAAAAGGGTTGAAAAAGCAAGCAGAAGAAATCAGAATTAAATAGCTGCTCTCTTAGAGAACAGCTCTGTTGCAAATGATATTTTACTGTAAAGACTATTCTGGGAAATTCAGGGCTGAGAGTTCTTACTTTAGCACCAAGAAAGTTTGTATAAATGCTAATTAAAAACAGAATTATAAAAGACCCAGCTGAAAATAATATGATGGAGACAGATCACCATGGCTTCTGTAAAAGAACTCTGTGCCTCTGTAAGCTATTCACATTCTTTTAATTGTTGGGTGTGATAACAAAAGAGTGAATACAAGAACATTGGAAGACATAATTTTTTAGACTTTTGCAAAAAATGACAAAATTCACCCTGTAAATCTCATGAATTAGCTAGGTTCAGTAAACAGATGTGGACTTTCCTATCAACAGCACCATCCACTCAAAAGGTTTTGCTGTCCCTAGTGAGGCAAGAGCTGAGAAACTAATTTTCAAAATCCACTTCACTTTTGTGATGGTATCTTAGCCATCAGTGCAAAGTACTTAACATAAAGGTGCAACACTGATTTACATGATGACATAGTAATTGTGCTAATAACGCTTTTACCTATTTATTTTGGCTATAATTAGTTTTGTTGTTGTTCTGAACAAAAATGACCTATTTTTTTTTTTCCTAAACAGCCCTTATCTCTTCAGTCTGTCATCATACAAGCTTTTTAATGTCTAGAATAATTTTGTTCATCTGCCTCTGCTTTTATTAGCAACTTCAGCAACTAATTACAATTTTGGGCAAAGAAAGCCTTTGTTCAAGATCTTCATTCTTTCTTTATACAACAGTGCTGGAACACCCAGAACACAAGACTTCCCAGAGCTGTTCCAAGAAAACAATAAAATTGCAAAGACCAGTTTTGGTATTCCTATAATGTTCAAAAGCCTTAAAGAGATCAAACTGAGAAAGAGGAGAGAAAGAGAGAGAAAGAAAGAGAGTGAAGAGAGAAGAGAGGAAGGAAGAAAAAGAAAGGAAGAAAGGAAGAAAGGAAGAAAGGAAGAAAGAAAGAGGGTGAGAGAGCACTTTCCAGTGAACCCTGCTTTTAGATTAAAATAAAAGATAAAATAGTGATATAACAAAAGGAAGATTTGTCCTCAAGAGAAACACTGAAAACAACAGAAGTCCCCTATATGAATTCATCGGCACTGGAGGACTCAGTTGATTAGGAACAGAGCAGATCCTTTTTATCACAGGGACATCAAACTGATTTTTACCTGGTTTACTTTCCAACATCCTGGTGGCTGCTGCGGTCCAGGATGACCATACAGCATTACTAAGTAGAGACAGCATAAACCTAACCTGTATTGACACATTTACACAGTACTTTCCCCTGTGATGTAGAATCATACATAACTGGTACTTTGGGAGCATGTGAGGATTCAAAAGCAAAGTAACTTTGTTCCTGAGGTGTGATACTACAACTAATAAACTCCTCTGGCAGTTGGAGATGGGGCATCTGTATGGCACAGCAGGAGGCCATATAGCTTAGCACTTCAGGTCAGCATTAGCACACGATGATCTTCCCCTGGCGCACTCCGATGTTCTTGTATATTTCTGAAAGGGCTGGGCACATGCAAAAATACTCTGTAGGCTTAGTTTGTCCCGACGACTGCATGTTTTCCTTTTCTGTGTACTCTCTTAGATCTTCTTCTTAATTAAGAGAGTCCCTAGACTGCAAAAAGAGAGTGTTGCATTTTCTTTGCCTTGTCCTGAAAATAGTTTTCTTTCTTAAATAAATGAAACCCACTAGTGTTGCTGGCTTTGGCTTTGTTTCCTCTCTAAATCCCAAACAGGAAACTTTTGTCAGGGCTATGAAAACCTATGGAATAAAAACTGACAAAGTATGTTGAGCCTCTCTGAAAAATAAGCTTTAAAAATCAGTGTATCTGAAGTTACCAGGTGAGATTCTCAGTAAACATAATTCAGTTTACAAGTAGGGAGACAATTTCTGTTAGCAGAGACTTTGACCCATAACTGTTCTGGGGGAGGTATTTGTGAGGAGATCACAAAATGTCTGTCCTGGAATGTCTGGTACACAGGCATCTAAGAAAGACTGGGCAAAAGGAGGGGAGAAGGAATGTAAAAGAAAATGGAAAATAATAAAGAGCAACAAAAAACATTCACAGCATATCTGTTTTTAATTTTTCTTCTTAAACAGATCTGGGCTTCTGGTAGGCTATTCTGGTTATGACTAAACTAACTCTTCAGGGGCACTTCTGGTATGTGTGGCCCGAACAAGTTCAGTCCTTAGATGCTTTTTACCTCTTAGTGTTTGCTTGTTTGTGAAGCTGAGTGAAATTTTTCAACCAGTCTTTTTTTGGCAACTGAGGTAAAGATATACCACAGCATTTTGCAAAATTGTGTGAATTTTGTTGAGTGCTTCACTTTGAAAGACCTTTGTAATTTTTTTAAAGAATCAAGTGTTCCCTTTCTGACATTTTTTTAAGTGGAGCATTTCAATTCTTTCATTTGAAATGACATTCCATTTTGAAATTTCCTTTCAATTTTTTAAGAAAAGCAGTTTTTAAAGGTTTGAACCCACATGAAATATTTTGAGTTGCATCACTTTTGCAGTGTTTCAAGAAACTATGAAAAAGGAAAAATTGTTTTCACTTTGATCCAACACAACTCCCCCCCCTTTTTTTTTCTGAACTACCAATGAACCAAAATCCAGGTTTTTTTTCCTATTTGACCTACTGAAACTAAATGAATGATTATTAAGTAGATGCAAACTAATATATTTTCCCCAGCTTTTCATACACCTTTCAGAGGACGTTTTATGCTACACTTGAAATTTAATTCACTGCTTCACAGTATTTCTATTATTCACTTATGTCTAGTGATGAGGAGCAAAACCGGGGTTCACTTTTGGTTCTGCACCGTGTGAGAGGACAGACAGGGCTTTGATGATGGTCCAGACTTTCACATTACTGTGAGCTTTCTGAAATGACTGAAGGGTCTTTTAAGTTCAAACCCCCAATCTTTATAGAGTAGAAACAAGAATGTTTAATTTACAAATAAAGAAATATTTTCTCTTTCTGTGAAAACAAAACAAATAAAAAAAGTTTATAAACACCCCCCAGCCTATAAACCCCTCTCTGTCTGGTAGGTGGGAACTTGCTTCCAGGTTTGGTTTCACTCAACTCAGTGCCTTTCTGGGTTGCAGAAAGCTCCACACAGTCCTCTCTGATCCTTAGGAAGTTTTCTTGCTGTTGCCAAGGAAGCCTGGCTATGCATATGTTCCCTGATCCTTTCATGAGCCTCTCCATGAACAGCAGGCTTCCATCTTCTCACTAGGGCTCCCATTCTCTTCTCCTCTCTCTGCTACACCCCAAAGCCAGGGAGCTCCTCCTCCTCCCACCCAATCCTCAAGCATGCTCATCTGCTCTCCAGGGAAAGGAGGAATCTCTGCTCCTTCCAGGGGGTCCATCTGACCCAGTCACTCCCTTTTTAAAGGAACATGACATACAACGCAGAACAAAAAAATAAAACAGATGTCCAAAATAAACCTATTCGCATGCCAGAAAAGAAAATCAGCACATCTTCCAGGCTTGGTTCTCTCAAACCCCCATCACATGGACTCAGCCCCTCCAGCTGTTTGTTCTCTGTGTATGGAGCAATGTGACCATGTTCTGGTAACTTCTGCACAAACTGGCCAAGATCCATAAGATTTTTTGATCCAAAGCTTTTACCCGTTTCCAGATTGCAACTTGCTCAGTGCGTTTTACACGAGACACACAGAGGGAGTAAATCCAAGATTGTTTGTTTCTCTTTCATCATCATGAAAATAACAAGAGCTGCATGGCCAACAGTACCTAACATGGTGGGCTTGCGGGCTGTTTAAAACATGCTGCCAGGCAGAGGCTTTGATAACCTTATTGGACTTCTTTGTGTACAACTGTCATTTATTTATTCTCCCCTAAAACTGTGCTAATTGTTACTGCCTAGGTAGCAAGCCCAAATCTAAGTTCAAATCATAGAATCATAGAATAGTTGGGGTTGGAAGCGTCCTTAAAAGATCATTTAATTCCAACCCCCTTGCCATGGACAGGGACATCTCACTAGATCAGGCTGCCCTAGCTCCATCCAAACTGCTCTTGAACATCTTCAGGGATGGGGCATCCACAGCTTCCCTGAGCAATCTGTGCCAGTGCCTCACCACCCTCACTGTGAAGAAATTCCTCCTTATGTCTAGTCTAAATCTGCCCCTTTCCAGTTTATATCCATTTCCACCTAGTCCTACCACTACAAGCCTTTATAAACAGTTCCTTCCCAGCTTTCTTGTAGGCCCCCTTCAGGTACCTGAACCCAATAAAGTCTGAGAGCACCTTGGTGTCTCCATGGACAGATGTGTGACTGGGGACTGTAATTTATGGCAGAGCTAGTGAGGGAGCAGGGTGAAGCTGAGGAACATTTTCAACATTTTTACTGCTGTATCTCATTGTCTGGCTATGTTCAGGTGTCTCATTTTCTTTCACGGAAGATTAGTGGAACTGACTGATGATGGTTTCATGCAGTTTAGGGCCAGAAAGGATTATTAGATCAACTTAGCCTGACATCCTGAGCATTACAGGCCATAAAAGGTATATGCGCACAACATGGTGCAGTGCTGCACGGAGATACCTGTGCTACCTCTGAACAAATTAGCTCAGCTACGGGAAGCAATAAAGATGCATTAGACTGGGAGCAGTGCTGAAAGCAGTACAGATAATACAGTTCAGGCACAGCAGCTCCTGGATGCAGCTACGTTGACTCCAGTTGTCGCTGCCAGAAGAGGCTTTGCTTCTTCTAATAAATTCCTTCTATCAAGCAAACTACTTAGAATCAAACATTTCCAATGTAGGGACACTACGGACAGGTGAAGACCATGGCATCACTGGTTGGAGGGGATTTCTCCACCAATGCTCCTCACTTTATTTTTATGACAAAAGCAATACTCCATTAACTCTCTGCCTAGTCAGAGGCTTGTGTGGGACAACCCACACCACTGGAGTTCACCTTCTTCTGCTGGGTGAACCCTGGCACAGCCCGTCTCTGCCTGTGGTCTGTGTGGAACAACCTTGCAGTCCACTTTTTTGGCTTAGTCTTTTTCAACTAGTTTCTTAGCTGAGATCTGACATGTTAGGCAGTGTATGCAGGCAAGACCGACTCTCTGCTTCTCTACATCCATTTGACTTTTTATGGTTTAGATATTTATGGGTCGTATCAAGTCTTTTACTTTTGCTTTGTTTTCTTTTTACAGTAGACTTGCACTGGTGGTTAACCCCCAGTATCTTTAAGCTGATCCTTGTTACTGTTTTCTAAAGCAGGACCTCTCACCCTGTAGGCACAATTTTCATTCCTTATTCCCAAGTATATCACTTGGTAATATATTAATGTAATTAAAAGGATTTTTTGGGGGGTGTGGCATTTTAAGTGGATTATTTAGATCATTCTTGATGATCCTCTTCATTATCTACCTCATCAACCTTTGTGTTATCTGCAAAACTTTGTATCAACTTAGATGACTGACACACGTGTAAAATAATAAAATAAGAAAAAGATAAAAAGATAAAAAGAAATCCCTAAAATGTTTCCTTAGAAACAGGATTACCTAGTCTGAGGTCTTTTAGTGAGCTACTTTTAACCTGACCTATGTAGTCTCTATGAATTTTGAAGTGTCCTGTTCTCTAGAGAAATGTGGGTTTATTATGGAAGCACACATTGACTAAACTTGTAATCTTGACAAAAATGGCTGTTTGGCAACAATTCTTTCACCCAGAAAATTCTTCCAGTTAAATGAAGTTGGGTGAACCTTCTACCAGAGTTGTATTGGTACAGGGAATTTTTCCATACCGGGAAAATTCCCTGTTTTTCATGTATTTATAAAAATGCAATAATAGTTGTTTAAAAGTCTGTAACTAGTTTATATAAAGATTTGCATATAAAATATTTTCATAAGATAAATAACCCTCTTTGATGGTGACAAACTCATTCCCTGGCACTTTATCGAATGTACAAGGTACAATATTTTGTTAAAATGACAACACAAACATTTCTATGGAACATATATACTTAACTACAGTTTGTGATCCGGAGTAAGCCTACATAACCCAGGTTTTTTCTCAGTCCTATGCATTTAAATTCCTTTTGTTATTACATATTTTTGTAGCCGTGGTTATTTGAAGATATATTTAGTTCAGATTTTGCAGGAAGAGGGGATGTTTTTCACTAAATCAACAGATGTAACTGGAAAAAAAGACAAGCTTTTAGACATACATCCCTTCAGGCTGAATATATTTCAACTTGTAACTTATAATACTTTATTTACTCACATTGTGTATTAATATTTTATTTTGTTTTCAATCTCCTTTTAACTAGGGTAGCTTTTTGCTCAATACAATGTGTTTTTCTTGTGAACTAGACTTTTGAATATCCAGGATTTTATTTTTTGACATTTCCTATATTTTGTCAATACTTACCACTTCAAAAGTGTGATACACCCATGGCTGTTTCATTGTTCAAGGTACCAAAAGCTACCCAACACAAAATTCATATATATGTATATACACATGTATATACATGTGTATATACATATACGTGCATAGTTTGCTGATGTATTCTGTCTGAACTAGGTAAATACAATCAGATCATGATATCTATATCTAGGAAACCATTTGCTTTACGGTAGCAATTAACTCTTAGCTCATTTAAATAAGATCAAAACCTCTTATCTATTTTAGAGTTCAGGAGTTTCTACATAAAGATATTACCATTTATTATGCTTAGAAATTCTGGAAAATTTTGTGATTCATGAGATGATGAGCAAGCATCTTCTGGGATGAAGCCACCCCTATTAAAATTTTTAGCTTTGTAACACATTATGGGCAGATGTTAAGGAACAGTACAGGCTGTAATCTGCAGCGAGTAAGTTTTCTACTGTGGATTCTACAAACAGACTAGTAGATTTTTTTTTCCTATGTAGATGTTTCATCCATAACATTTGCCTCGCATTCTGAGCTATCAGAAACAACTAACAGTCTTTGATGTGAAGTCCTTGTCTGTGCCTTCCCCCCCCCCCCCCCCCCAATTTTATCCTTATGGAATAGGCTGGAAGTATGAAGGGCTGTTTTAGTCATAACAACTAACATATCATATTTCCAGTACCAAATGCAGAATATTCTTTCTCAGGCAAGAGCATCTCCAGCTATTATTTTTATTATCTTGTCTCGTCTCACTAATATACAAATGGTTAAAAATGTGTCCCTTATCTCATCCCTTTTTTTCACTTTAAGGTGTGGAGGACACCATAAAACTGGTTTAAACACTTGTGTATATCTACCAGGATTATCCTGTTACCACCCTCTGCCTTCATGGTTAAATTAACAGCAACCTAATACCTTACCTAGAGATTATTCCCTCTGCTATTGAGATGGTATCCATTCGAATCAGGCAATCTGCCTCTTTCCATACTAGCTGTGTACTCCACTGACTACATGCTCTTTCTCCTTCAGAGTACTGCTAAAATAATTTACAAAGAAAAGGAAGAGACAGTGTTATAAAAAGACCTTAAACTTTAGGAAATGTAATTTTCAGGTTGCTGGAAAGAGGTGACAGTTCTTACAGAATTGCCCAAAAGGAGCAGAGAAAAGGGAGAAACTTAATGATATTGACCAATAACTGCAATCACATTTCCCATTAAAATACATTTTACCAAGTTAATAGAACTACAAGGGAATAAATAAGTAGAAAAAGAAAAGGAGAGAATTCATCTCAATATTCATAATAGCATAAAAGCATATGTAATCACAAAGCAAAACAGCTTCATCATTACAGAGGCACATGTAAAAGCGCATTAAAGCAATCTCAGCTTCATGAAGGAGCACAGAAGTCTAGAAACAGGAAATAAGAAAGGTTTAGATTTTAGAAAGTAGATACAAAGTATTATCTTTTCTTAATCTCCTTCCACGCAGGAAATAAATAAAAAATAAAATAGCAGAAGTAGGGTGTGTGTTTCCTCTGTCAGCGATGTAATGGCGCAGACGTGCCTTAAAAGCCCACGGGAGAAATGTCCGAGGGGAACTGCTGAAGTAGAACCCCTGTATCAAATGCACAGATTAAAAATTCAGACCTTGTGGATAAATAGGTAGTACTTAACAACTGAATTGTAGCCACGTCTTGCTGTCTGGGACGTATTAAGGGAGATGTGAAACATCAATGTATTTCTTAAATACCGTAACTGGAATGATGATTCTCCCAAATAAGAAAAATACCCATAGTTGTCCTTACCTTCTTCCCCATATTTGGTGTCTGCATTTCTGCTCAGTGCCTGTTGCAACCTTCCAAAGTTCCACTACACCATGCTCTAATATTATCTCCCATCCTCATTATCTGCCATCCACACGGGGGACAGTTACGGTCAGGATCTCACGCTCAGTGAGCATAACAGCTGTACAAACCTACAATTTCTTTTAGCATCTGCAAAAGGCAGGGCATGGGGAACAGAGCAGATTATGTGTGCTAGGAAACACTGCTATTGCCAGCCTCACCCTCTTTAAGAGCCAAGCAACTTCCTCAGTTCTGAGCTCATTGTGAATCACGATGCCACTCTAAATTCCTCTGTTGGTAGGGTAGTTCTTCTTCATCCCCCAATACTGAGTTGCAGTTGCAGGCCGCAGTTTTGATCTAAACAAGTAACCTTTACATTCCTTTTCTTCTGCAAACAATCACCAGAAATCCAAACATGTGCATAACAGAATATAGTAAGAATAGAGCTCTAAATTTAGAAGTTGTGCATTTGGGATTTCAAAGCTGCTTCAAGTGCTGTTAGTACTTTTGGCAGCCCAGATTTATGTTAATTACATGAGGGTTGCTGGAGATGTCTCTTAGTGTCTGGACATTTTTGCATGTACTCTGTCTGTCTTGGTTTCCTGCATGCCACAGTCTTCAACCGAATGTAAAATTTTGGTTGCAGCACTGAAATCATAATTCCACAGAAATTCTAAAGGGCCAGAGAGAGCTGTATTTCATAGCTTAGATTTCTGCAGCAGTATGGCCTTGGTATTACAAGCCATGTAACATGTGACTGCTGTCGAAGGAAGGAGGCACAGCTGGCAGCTGCGTGGATGAGCAAGCACATTGAATGAGGACATTTTTCAAGTACTGGTTGGGGAGAGAGAAAAATATGCAAATAATTTCTTTGGCAGTGTTTATTTATTTATTTTGGAACTCACCCCATTGTTTATCATCATGATAGTTTTTGACAGATCATGTGTTGTGGTTACTTTGTGTTTCAAAGGAGAATGTTCCGATATAAGAGATGCTGCCCACCCCACTTATTAATAGCAAGGGGTTGTAAACTTCCATAACTGCACAGTTTACCATATCATATGCTACGCCTTGTCTAGGAGGAATGTTTTCATCCCTGAAAAGAGAGGCAATAAATAGACAATAACATACCATAATCTGTGGTAGCCACAATGTCTTTGCCAGGAAATGTAATGACCAAGCTGGGCAGATCATTTGGACTGTGCTATCCAAAAGCTACCTGATTATCGAAGGCATGAGCTTGAATAAGCATTTGTGAATGCCCAGCAGTGTAGTTATCCCTCTTCTGTACTAAATGTGGCAAATGAAAGGTCCTTTTAATTTCTCTGCAAACCTCCTCCATCTTGACCTAGGTGTTTTATCTTGTTCAGTCATGTGCAGGATTGAAAGCAACTAAGAGAGCTAATAAAAAGATCTGTTTCATTTACAACATCAGCCTTGTAATGTCCAAGACTTGTATGAAGTCTTGCATGTATTCATGGAAGCTTCTGCTTCCAGGAGAACTTGACAGGAGGAGGTGATGCTCTCTGGACTTTCCTGTATCTCACAGTACTATTCCTTTAAGGCAAAGACAGCAAATTTTGCTGGCTACTCAGCAAAATCAGCCCCAGGGCATGATGCAGGGTGGCAAAGTGGCACTGCAACATTCCAAGTCCAGACAGTGAGGGCAATTAATGACCAATTAGTAGTGCTGGGTTAAAAGGAAGCATGGCAGCAAGACGGGAATCTCGTCTTTGGCTAGAGCTGGCTCAGAGCTTCTCAGTGGCTGTAGAGAAAACTGAATGGAATGCCAGGGCCAGGACGAGGGTGGAACTTTTAAAAGTGAAAGGGAGAGGGGGAAAGAGCAGAATTAAATAAAGAGATGAGAGGAAAACCCTGGAGAGTTGAGCATATTTTTTTGCTCCTGCCCAGAAAAAAAATTTCTCCTTTAGGCAAACTGCTTCTACAGAAAGGGATGTTTTACTTGCACATGGAGCGCTGGTCCCCAGGACAGGTGAAAGTACATAGTAGATCCAGGACTATTTGATACCTCCAGGAACTGCCTGTTTCACCATGCTTGCAGCTGACCATGTTACGCTGTAGGGAATTCATAGCATCCTATCATATCAGTACAAAGTGCTGCTTTCTACTCATGACATACCTTCTTTAATTTAACCTGGCAAAACTATCTGTCTTAAAATTCTTCTGGCTGCAACAGCTACTGTCTGTGGCTGGCTGTGGCAGCTGACTAAAATATTCTCTTTACTCTTTAAGTACTACCCGAGGTATTGGAAGCAGATCTGAAAGAATCAGTTCTAGTAACCCCAGCAGATGCCTGAAGCACAGTGTATTCATCAGTTGAAGTTGCCCTTCCACCAGTTCATGTGCATACCTGGAAAGGGGCATATTTTCCAGCAAGGGAACTCGCCTCTGCACTGCCCTTCAGGTCTCACTTCTTTAAGGCACCTAAGGAAATCACTTCCGAGGAATAATACATTAACATGTGTTTTTAACCTGGAACAGATCTGGATCTGCTAATAGGCATGTTATGAAACTCATGTGTGTGTGTATAAGCAGTTCTCTGGATGTAATTTGTACAAGCAAAGCCATGGCTTGATTCCTCGGTTATATCAGTCTTCAGTTCTTGAACTACAGCTTGCAAGAATGAATTTACAGAGGTGGCTGAGAGAACGAAACCCCTTCCTTTGTTCATGCTTCCCCTCGCCATGAGCACTTCTCCCCTCATGGTGCCAGAGCTGGGCTGCACCCTGTCCTTCATCTAATTCCCTTTATGATCAGGCCTTCATTTGGCCCATGCTTGTTTGTATGAAACCTCGTTGTCCAGCGATTAAAAAACTTGGTTTGGAGACTTGTGATAGTACCAGGTACTAGTTATGTGAAAAATTCTTTGCAAAACAGATGCTTAAGGATCAGATCCCTGGCTTCCATTAAAAGCAGAAACCAGCTGCTGCCCAACAGTCATCATCATAGTATTCTTTTAAAAATAATAGTTATCTACTTATTTAAAAAATACCAGTGTCTGGGAATTAACAGTTATGTTTCTCAGTCTGCTCCCTCTCTGCTTAATAACTCTTTATATCTCAGTCTCCTTACACTTGTCTCAGGCTGGTCCCTTCCCATCCTCTGTCTACAAGAATATGTACAAAGGTCAAAATAACGAATTGCTAGGAGACTGCTGGAAATAGAGCGTTTAAATAGGAAATGGGGTTTTATAATCTGTGTTTGCCCTGCTCCCTGTAAGGGCAGAAGGGTTTATAATGGGAAAAGCAGGAGTCAGTGGAACCTTACCATGAGACCTGTCTCTAAACTCAAGGTAAACGGGTTGAAAACAAAGCAGTTGTATAGAAGTCGCAGTACAGAAATTACATGAGAATTGTCTTCCAGTTAAATAAGTTGGGCAGCATTGTCACAGTTTGTTCTTTACATGGGATCTCTCAGCCTGCCATGCAGGCAGGGTACCCGTGTAGCTAATTTCTCCTGTCTAGCTGTGATCAGACCTCACTTAGCTCATGCAACGACTAGTTGAAAACAAGCATAGAATCGTAGAATAACCAGGTTGGAGGAGACCCACCAGATCATTGAGTCCAACTATTCCTATCAAGCATGAGCCACGGCAGCAGGAGAGGGACACTGAAGTCTTCCTTGGCCAAACCTTTTCCCTGAAAAGACAGGTGAGTCGAGACAGAGAGTCATATAATTAGTCTTTTTGGTTCTTTTTCACCAGGAATAAATTGTCAGAGATGTTCTGGGCCAGCTATAGATGCATCCTGACACTGCAGTTGCAGATAAATCCAAAAGGATCCAAAAGAGCTAATGGGAAGGAATACTTCACTTAAAATACACAGGGGAGTGAAAAGAATCCCTGATAATTTTTTGGACTTGGAAAACTCGATATTGTCAGGAAAAGATTGTATGAACTACATCTCTTGGATTATAAGATGCTGGATTTGGTATTTCAGGGGAAGTGACTAGAATAACCTCTGGAGGGAGGTTACAAATGAACAGAATTACACAGTTTAACACTGATAATCTCTTGCACCTTTACTTGAACTCCTCCATTTTTTCACTGTGTACCTCATCCACCATTCTATACCATGAGAAAGGTTGTCACATCTTTTTAGGTAGCAATCATAGCAAAGGATACTAAGCTTGATAAAGCTTAATGAAGTCCAATTATTGCCTCAGATATTTGAACAACATACTGAACTATGCCCGCTGTGTAAAACACCATTTATGATTTGTTCGGTGTGTTCCTATGCAACTTCATTCAACATGAATGAGGGATATTTCAAATACCCTCTTGGAGACAAAGTAAATAGTGAATGAATTTACCCCTAAAAGGAACTTTAGTATATTTATTTGGTGTTCAATTATTTTTTTAAAAATAATATCATCAAAGAAAAGCCTTTTAATTTTATATTGATATATTAATTGCCTTATCAATTCTAATGCTTACAGTAAAATTACTTGGTAAATGTTCTTGCAATGCTAGTACACAAAAATAAGCCTCCAAGTGACTGCTGGCTAATTTATGAAAATGGAATTGCTTAGTACAAGTAATATTCTAGTTTCTTAAGTCCTGTATTCACAAAACCTAATGTTACATTTTTCAGCAAGTTTCATCCCTCTGTAGTGCCTATAGAGAAGCATAAGCCAAAGGATATTTATATCACATAACCTTGTTAAATAAACTCTGTTCTTAATCTTCTCATAAACTAACAGATTTTTTTCTTGCTGGAGATAGAGAAAGGGAAAAAGGAGGGGGCAAGTAAAGAAAAGTTGTACAGAAATAAATATGAACGTTTCTGCTCTCATCCAGAAACCACTGACTTCAAAATATATTATATTGCCTTAATTTTTGAGGATATTTTGCAGTCTTAGAACTTACTGAGATATGGTTTAATCTGTTGTATGTCTGTATATATTTTGATATCCAGCCAAAAAAAAATATAATTTTTCTCATTGTATGACTCATAATAATAACACTAGGCTTCAACCACAATGTCTTTTTTTAACTTACACCTCTGTTAAATGATATTTAACTGCTCAGTATATTCTAAGGAGTTCTCTAATTTGACCCACCAAGAGACTATGTTGTCCAACACCGACATTTATATATCACAACTCTTCAGAATTCTGTCTATAGCTGTTGCCATGGCAGATCTAAAAAAATGTAAATTCATGTTTAATCCTTCCAGTTGCACTGGTGCAAAATGCTGGATGCTGAAAGCATGTGGCAAACTCAGTGTCAAAAATGGTGTTTGAAAGTGCATTTTAATGTGAAAATACTTCACTGAAGTGTATTGTAGAGACTTATTCTAGATAATCTTTTTTTTTTATTATTTGTGTATGTGGCATCTGGTCAACTATAAAAAAAATCCCCTCCCTATTGCTTTAAATTATTATTATTTTTTTTAAAAAGAAGATGTGCAATGGAAAATTGTGTAAAGCAAGTTTCTCTAAGTCCATGCTCAATAGGATCAGTCATAATGTTCTTCTCAATTCTTTTTTAATCACATATCATGCTGAGTACTTGATTAATCTGTGGTCAGTGTCAGTTCAAAGGCCTGTAATGGTTATGGCCTTCCTGATTATTTTTCTAAAACATGGACACAATAGTAACTTTATTCCATTTTGGGGAACATTCTCAAATTCCAAGAGTTACTGAAAGGAAGCCTCAATAACCTAGAGAGTGCTTTGGTTAACTCTTTTGAAAAACTGCGTATTTTCAAGACTTAGTGATTTAAAAGTGACTGGCTTTAACAGATGATGTGTAACGTCCAGGTAATAATTTTTCCAACAGAAAAAAAAACAATTTTACCTTCTTACATAATTTTCTTGACAGTTCTTCCATTTCCATTTTCCAGGATTCCTTTGTTTCCTAATATTCCAAATATCTTCTCTCCTTGGTGATCAAGTGATAGCACAATGAGACTGTGCTTCAAAGAACACTTCAGGTGCAATGACTGCCACCTACACCTGGTAACAAAATACTGAGGAGTAAAGCTAGTATTTCCATCTCCTGAAAGCCTCTTGAATGCATTTTTTGATATTTAGGGGAAAAGGACATTAAGAAGTCAAAAATAAGATTGCTGAGGGGGTGAGGTGGAGAGAAATCCTGCTTCTGGAATAAATCAAGGTAGCATAATAAAGAAACATCTTATCTGTCAGGAATATCACCCCAAACACTGGAAATTTTGCTGTGATCAGAACTGGAGGTTTCAAGCAAAGAAAGGACAGCAAAATGCTGTTCTGGAATGTTCTCTCTGTCTTGTCTTAGGGTTTCTGGAAGAGAGACAAATGCCTAAATGCAGCATCCAGAGAATATAAGGAAGGCCTACGCAAGAGAGTAAGATACAACATGAGAGCCATGAAAGAGCCACACACTTCTGGAGCAGCAGCTGATGACCAGAAAGGATGATGGAAAT
The DNA here is from genome assembly GCA_013389865.1 of Piaya cayana. NCBI lineage: Eukaryota > Metazoa > Chordata > Aves > Cuculiformes > Coccyzidae > Piaya > Piaya cayana. The sequence continues at coordinate 137,103 of WAAB01017495.1, forward strand.
CATCCAAAAAACCCAAACTCCCACTAGACAAGTGAGGTAAAATAAAGGATTTATTTAAATAAGTATTTTGCTAGCCATCTTTCTGATACTCTATGGTACTTCATACACTCACTAGACTGAACTTCATACACTTGTGTACTTCATACACTCACTAATTGAACAGTCACTAGCTCCTGCCATAAACTCACAGAAGGAATCCCCGAATTTTTAAAAATCAGAAAAAAAGTAGCAAAAGAGAAATATTTCCTTAAAAGGTGTGCCCTGCCTCCTCATTTAATGCGGATATAAGATCGTTTGTAAAACACTGATTGATGATAGGAATAGGATTAAGAAAGTTTGGATTTGTCACTCTAATTCTGAACCCTCATAACCTGTATTTGTGGAAAACTGATTCCACATGTAGCAAATTCTGATACTGCAGAAAATTAACCCAGGCATCTATTTAGTCAAGCAGTTTGTCTCTGAAAGTGGTACAGATGTTTCAGAAGAAGGTATATAAAATGCTACACTGTTCCATAGAACTTTTATCCACCACTAGGTCACTAGATGCTATCACTAGAAGCTATCAATCACTTTAAGTGGGTAGTTTTTATAAATTAAATTCCTATTTTTTTTAAATTTATTGTCTAAAAATTTTTTTTTCTGTAANGTAATATATCTGAGATATATGCTATTTTTCCCTATGCATTGAAGTATAATCCTACGGGGATGCCAATGCATACTAGAAAGTTCTTACATATTTAGAAATTTTTCACTGTGGCAATGACACACCTTCTGAAAGATCTGTGACAATTAGCAACTTCATGATGCCATATGTCCTTATGTACATGGCTCTGATTCAAAAAAGGAAATAAGTAAAGTCTGAGGGACACAGATTCTGAAATGAAGCTCGCATTTCTCACAAGATGTCCACTTTTTCACATCTGAGAAATGTGTACAGTTTAGACGACTTCAGACTAGTATCCAGACTTGTAAACTGAGACTTCAAGGTTTTTGAAGTTTGGCCATCTTTACTTAGTAAGCTTTAACCAGGAACTTTTTAATATTAACATCGTGTTTCACTTGAACAGCAAAGACATACAGTATTCTTTTCACATGGCTATTTCAGCCACCAGTCCACCGAAGAAGGCCATACATAGGTAGAATTTCCACAAACCTGGGAGTGAAATATTTTCCCTTAGCATTTAGAATTTACTTAAAAAAATGTTATGTTCTATTCTGCAAAAACAAGATTCTCCTACAATGCAATGCTTTGGTGTAAGGACTGACCTTGATCCTTTAGGCGTGCCTCAAGCAATATCTCCACTGTGTCAGGATTTTTATGTCTAATAGTTTTTAAGAAATCTTACTGAAATACTCCCCTCTATTATATTTTATGCATTGAGAAAATATTAGGATACCTTGTCTCTTTGGAAAGCACTCAAAACTGCAGATGTCTAAAACATGCTGGCTTTCCTAGTTACCATAGTGTTTATCTCATTCAAATAACAAAGCTTGAAATCCTTTAATAATACCAAAAAAGAAAGAAAGAAAAAAAGGACCTCTGATAAAAGGATTTTGAGTCTCATATAATAGTACAATTCAAACCAAATTGTTTTAATTCAAGTATTTATAATGCAGTAACACATTTCAAAACCATAATGTGTTTGTAGATAACCCAATTTCTTTGTGTATAGAAATCTCAAAAGAGAGATGTGAGTTTGTTACTCAGTTTTGATCATTTATTTTGCATAAATAATGACTATAGCCTAAAATACTGTGTACTGTTTGTGGTTTATTTTTTTTAAATTTCAGTAAAATATCTTCCGTTCCGTGTTTAGCACATGAAAAGACAGGCTTTTTTGAAACAAATGCAGCTTCTCTAGAAGGGCCTATGGTAAATGGATTTGATTTAGGTACAGTACAGCGACAGCAGACTGGATCTACTTTCTGTAGTGGATACTTCCCCTTGATGAAGCCTAATAGGCCAATGAGACTTCTCTGAAAAGCAGCTCTGAGACTAATACTTTGCAACAGGGCGGAACCCAGTCCCTACTCCATGTCCTGCCCCCAAAACACCTTCATATGGTTCTCACATAGGAGAAATCTGTGGCAAATGCCTTTTCTACCAGCCTTTTGTTTTTTAAAGGTGAAACTGACAAGAGAATCATAGAATCACAGAATCACCAGGTTGGAAAAGACCCACTGGATCGAGTCCAACCACTGATATATCAAACACTGAACCATGCCCCTCAGCACCTCGTCCACCCGTGCCTTAAACACCTCCAGGGAAGGTGAATCAACCACCTCCCTGGGTAGCCTCTCCAGTGCCCAATGACCCTTTCTGTGAATTTTTTTTTCCTAATATCCAATCTAAATCTCCCCTGGCAGATCTTGAGGCCATTCCCTCTTGTCCTGTCTCCTGTCACTTTGGAGAAGAGCCCAGCTCCCTCCTCTCTACAACCTCCTTTCAGGTAGTTATAGAAAGCAATGAGGTCTCCCTCCAGCCTCCTCTTCTCCAGGTTAAACAACCCCAGCTCTCTCAGGTGTTCCTCATAAGGCTTCCCTACTTTATCTCCCTTTAAAGCCCCACAGGCTTGGAAGGAACATTTTAAAAGGCTTCATTTTGTCCCAAAGTCGAACAGAAGAAAACAATAACAGATGTTGGTTTTGGGGTTTTTTTTTGTGTTGTTGTTGAGGTAGAGATTTTTCTTCCCCACCAAAATTTTCGGGTGTGCTCAACAGATGTGCAACGAAGGTGAGTCTGGGAGAAGCAAGGATGTGTCTGTTAAATAAAAAGGAAAGGTTAGGATATGGCGGTAATTCCTTGTCCAGTGTGTAATTAACAGTAGCAGACAAAAGGAAGTGCATGTCTCTTTATTCAATAATGTTTTGGGAGGCAATTTTTTTTCTAGGAGTTTATATAGCTTAGCCCAGGTGTCTGTCTCCCAGACTTTGTCACCCAGCTGAGAATGGTCAATAGCCTGAGAGGAGGAGAGAGGAAAAACAGCCTGTGTACCTGTCAAAAGGTAGAACAAAATAAAGTACCAAAGATGGCATACGTGGTCATCCTTCCCTAAAGAAAAGTACTACGAGGTTGTCCTGGTCCTAAAGACACCGTCAAGGTTGAATCTCTCCCAAACACAGATGAGTGTGGTAAGGGATGAGTGGAATTTCTTGCCAGCTGTCCTGTGTTCTGCTCAGAATCTGACTTAATTGACTTAGCAAGGGAGATGAATTGAAGGGGAGGGTGGAGGAGGAAATTGTTTCTCTCCAGCCCAAAGCTGTGATGTGCAGAAGTTATGCTGCTGTAACCAAACACTACAGAGCTCCTTGGCATAGCGGCTCTACATGATGTAGAGACATAATAATAGTCTCAATGTGCTCCTCCCAGCTTCCTATTTGCACCCTTTTGGAAAGGGACAGAAATTGTGCAATAAACCTTAAGGACACATGGAATTAGAGGCTCTGCCTGCAATTTAGCCCGTGGCACCCTGTTGGCCTTTGGATCCTTATGCCATGAGATTTAGCATTTAACATAAAAAGATTTAAGGTTTGGGGGGCATTTACTTGAACTTGTTTAACAGACATTTTTAAAGCTTCAGGCAGTAAATGCAGACTCATTTGGAGTGTTTATATGCCTGAAGTTTGAGAAAGAGTTCTATCAATTGAAAAAAAATACATTACAAGCATTATTAAAATGTGCATTTACATGAAGAGCAAGTTTCTTCCTGTCTGTGCGCTTTGTTTCCTGCACATGGAAAAGACCACGTTAAAATAAACAAATGAGTATTTTAGTTAAATGATCACACTCTGAAATGTAGGAGAATAACTTGACAGCTAGGATACCCTCTCCAAGCTTCCTCATACCATTGCTCCTGGCTGCTTACTCCAACTTCTCCCACACTCTACCTGTAGGAGAAGGAATTGTGGACTCCAAATACGACTATGTTGACCATTATTTTCTTCATTTTTCTCTACTGGCTTCAACAGGCAGAACTACAGTCTTCCATGCATTGTCACTCAAAGTATAATATACCAGAGGATTAAGAGGAAACTTCTGTACCATTAAGGTCCTAAATGCAAATTGAAACATTGTTACTGCACTTTCTGAAGAGAAGTAAATTCTTCAGAACTAGTCACTTGTGCTTGTCCACCTATTCCAGTGTGAGGCTGCCTCATGGCTCTGAACAACATCAGGATGGAACTGAATAATGACTACATGGATGAAGGTGTTTGTGGGAAATTCTCTGTGATACCATTTTTATTTACAAGTTCCCTCTTCTTCCCTCTACTTCTGTTTACCTTCTTGTCACATTGTAGGACTGCATAAGGTACAGGTTCGGTTGATGTGTTTGTATGTACAACAGAGATAATTATGTAGGTCCTTGTCCTGCAGCTGAGCCTATCTGGATGGTTTGTACCAGAACAACTATGTCAATTTGTAATGTCAGGTCAATAATTATTGTTGGACTGCAGTTCTTTGTATCATTGAATTATCTGGAATATCAAGAAATTATCTTTGCGATCAAAAATTTGTCCTTAGCATTCCCATATAGTAAGTAGTTTTATAGCAATACATGCTTTTTTGTCAGCCTCAACAGAATCATTCAGAATCCTGACATTGCTTTGATGAGACTTGCACAGTCAGGATCTAGAGAAAATGATTGAAATAAATAAGTTATCAACTAGCTCCACTGCTCAGTTGCATATGGAAATTTTGTATTGAAAAAGATTAGGTTTCTGCAACTGGGAATCAACCAAAAAGCCTCAGTGTCTGTCAAATAAGCTTCCCCAACTGAAAGTAGTGTTCTGTCTGAGATGAGAATACCCATCAGCAGGACTCTCACATCCACTCAGGATGGGAGTCCACTTGGAGCATCAGGGGAATACAAGAATGGGCCACAGTGGCAAATAACAGAGAAGGGACAGACACTCTGTGCAAATACCTTGTACTATTGTACTCTCCTGGCCTGGAGACAGAAGTTGGTATTACCAAGTAGGCATATTCATCCTTGTGGAACAACTAAAACAGAGCAGACCACTGGGAACTAGCAGTCTGTTCTTAATCTTTCTCTATCAGTGAGTAGATAAATGCTCTGACTGCTCGTCACTACTCTCTTCTGGTTACTCCTTTCATATTTGGTCATCAGAATGATCACTTTTAGTGCTCAGTTACTGGAAGACCAGTGCCCTCAGCTGCATGAAGACGATTCAGACAGGCTATGTCACACGATCACATTAATTATTTAAATAATATGTCTGATTCTCCTTGAGATTAATTGGGGAGCATCCACATAATTTACTCCAGCATTTGACTGTCAATGTTGGTAATTTCCCAGTGNGTATTGAAAAAGATTAGGTTTCTGCAACTGGGAATCAACCAAAAAGCCTCAGTGTCTGTCAAATAAGCTTCCCCAACTGAAAGTAGTGTTCTGTCTGAGATGAGAATACCCATCATCAGGACTCTCACATCCACTCAGGATGGGAGTCCACTTGGAGCATCAGGGGAATACAAGAATGGGCCACAGTGGCAAATAACAGAGAAGGGACAGACATTCTGAGACTATTGTACTCTCCTGGCCTGGAGACAGAAGTTGATATTACCAAGTAGGCATATTCATCCTTGTGGAACAACTAAAACAGAGCAGACCACTGGGAACTAGCAGTCTGTTCTTAATCTTTCTCTATCAGTGAGTAGATAAATGCTCTGACTGCTCGTCACTACTCTCTTCTGGTTACTCCTTTCATATTTGGTCATCAGAATGATCACTTTTAGTGCTCAGTTACTGGAAGACCAGTGCCCTCAGCTGCATGAAGACGATTCAGACAGGCTATGTCACACGATCACATTAATTATTTAAATAATATGTCTGATTCTCCTTGAGATTAATTGGGGAGCATCCACATAATTTACTCCAGCATTTGACTGTCAATGTTGGTAATTTCCCAGTGGAAGGAATGGGTTGGTAATGGTATCCATTCTTACAGCTGCATGCAGAAGACGTAAGGAGTGAAATCAGAGAGTGATTTTGAGGATATGAGTAGCAACTAAAGGGCAGCCAAAGTGTGCATCTCTGTACTGCATAATGGACAGTGGCAGAGAGGATCTCAATCTAACACTAGCAAAGCTGGTACATGCACACAGTACAATGACTTGTAAGCAACAGCTCAAGTTTGAACCTTACGACTTGCACAGGAACTGTCTCAAAACTGAAAATGGAGCTACAGAAAATGAAGGCAGACCTCTTGTACCATCACAGAGCTCTATCTTTCAGAACTAATTAAAAAATTGTAATACAGCTATCAGTTTTGCTAAGGAAGTATATTCACATATTCAAGTGTTCATTTTATATGCAGATTTCATATTTTCACATGTAGCATTTGCTTTAGGAGCCATGCAGAAAATGATAAAAACGTAATAGCAAGACAGAATGAAAAACCTGGTTCGTACTTTCACCTCCACACTACAGGTATACTTACGTATTCTGTTCTGGTTTTGTTTATTCGTTTTTAATTGCATTGAATACATAGTGCAACTTTTATTTACTGTCAAGAAACATATTTTCATTAACCTATATTAGTAAAAGCAGAGAAAATCCACATGTAAAGTATAACATTCTTTGATATTAAATGAATGTGTTAGATTTGTCCCTTTTCTACTACGGTCTAAGTAGAATACTGTTTGACCACTAATAAATTGCAATAACCATTCTACTCATGAGATTAGCCTGAGAAATCACTCGCTGTTATGGGCCAAGTTATTCTGTTAATTCGCACTCCTGGGATTAACAGCGATTATATCCTTGGGGAAATCATGCTGCTTTCTAAATATATTTCTAGTTTTCTTCAGAAGTACTGGTAGGAAAACAAGAAGTGAATAGAATGTACAGAGTGATTTCCCATGGTCTTTGAAAAGCAATTCGTCTAATTGTATTACATTTACATAACTCCTAGGTCTTTTGCTTAAAAAGTGGGCTTCCTTTAATCCATCTGTCATACTTTATTCTACCATAGGATAGAAATCACAACATGCTTCAGAGAGTTAATCATTAAAGACTATGAATTGCAGTTTTATGCACAAAAGGGCATAGGTACTGGCACAATTACACATTATATCATCTTATCATACTATCTGCTACACATTTAACAGTCTTTGATCTTATCTAATAATAGATATATTGCTGAAATAATCACCATTTAAATATATTAGGTTGCTTGACATAGGTACTACACACAAGGAAAATCAATAATGATTATACAATCACTAGATACAATGTAAACTGCATACCACAAATGTCTTTACAGGGTTAGATAACATCACAGAAGTCCTAATGAAAGTCAATAGCCATTAGTTTTTAGAAGCAGCACTTGAACTTTTGGGATTTTTTACAGTAACTAGTCGAACCTTAGGTGCAAGATTTTAAAACAAATGAAGATCAAAGAAAGAATGACAAGTAGATTTGACAAATACGTCTCTGAAACTGGTCAATATTTGCTGTGCTTTTGAAAAACTGGTAAATATATATTCATTTTCTGTATTAAGTGGAATCTATGCTAGCGAGATTATCTGGAATGTTCAAGTGACAGCATTATTTTAACATCTTTTTGCAATGATAGCTAAGCTAAAACCCATCACCTGTTAGCTCTCACAAACTGAAGCCCATGTGCTGACATAAGAGGTTAGGTTACTACATGGAATTCTTCAGCAAAGTGTTATTCTACATTCTTAAGTAGAACAAACAAAAAAAAAAGCCAACAACAAAGTCTATAAATGCCATTACATATGAATTCAAAATAACAATGTCTTATGAATAACACCTTTCTTGTTTTAGCCTGTCTGTAATGTCACTGTAATATTCTCGTTAGTTTCTGAAGCTACATTACTCTCTAATATGCACATTTGGCAGGTTTTAATGTTGAATATCCCCTTCCTTGATACTTTTATTTGAAGGATTAAAAAATTAAAATAAAAGAAATTCTTTTTTAGAGAAACCATAATGGTCATTAGACAAGGTTTTATTTGAAGTTAAGAGTTGAGGCTGTTTCACACGTTTTGGCATAGCAAAAACACATGGAATTTCTGGAAGAGATGCAGCATTTACCTTTAATAAAAGACAAGTGCATTTTTATCTTTACACAAATCAATTGGTAGCTCTTGGTACTTTCCAGATGTAAAATAAAGTGCCCAATATAATTACACAGACATAAAGCTTCTACTGCTTTTCTCACCAACAAGATAGAGAAAAGAATCCATAGATAAGCAGGCTTTGAAAATAGTTCCAGAGCTGCAAAACAACTTTTGTCTCAATTAACTCCAGTTTTAAGCAATATTCAAAAGAAATACAGAATTTATTTTACATCACCATGACTTGAAGTCAGACAATTTGCAAATCTCAATTTATGAGTAAACACCAAAAGAGGATGAAAAAAGTTTCACAAAAATATAATCCACTCATTCCTGACTTCTTATAAAATTAAAAGACGTTAGAGATATAGGACCAACAGTTTATAACCCTTATCTTCTATACACTCTAACATGGCTGTCAAATTTACTGTTTAAGCTTTTCTTTGTAATCACACTATTACGCACTTCATCACCTTCCCCACCCCCATCGTTCGATCTAATGGTTTTAAAGGGAAAGGAAATTACTTGTCTTCACTGCCAGCACTTGACATTTTTATGGGTCATTTGTAATGAAGCTATTCTTTGGTTTTAATGGAGACCTTGATTTGGACCAGTATGAATAATTGTCAAAAGGTGATTAATTAAATAATCACCACCACCCTGTAAAATGGATCAACATATTACATTACACTGATCCAAAAGTTATTTTATTCCTGCATTAGACTTCAAATTCTATGCATTTAAACAAGCCTTAAACTGCACCATATAATTTATTATGCATTAATTATACATATAGTGTGGCTAAAGTAAGGAAAATTGTTTTACACTTTTTAACTCTGTAAAATATGCTGTCAATGCTTATAACAATAAAAGACTCTTTGGGGGAATAATATTTCTTATGGACAATGCACACACATGCACACATATATACATAAGGTAAATAATATCATCCATGTGAACAACATTTAGAAAGATCTCTGTGTTTTAGGAACATACAGTTTTAGGTAAGACGCATATTTTAAAGACGACAACTCCATATTTTAAAGAGCACAACTCCATGTTTAGTTACATCTGAACAAGAGACTAGCACAGGGTTAGTACCTTGTACAGAAGATGTATAGATATGTACTGTTAAATCATGAAATATTATTCTTTAGTTTAGATAGTGCTGTGCAAGTTCATGTAGTGCTGTCTTCCTAGTAGTAAACTTTATCTAAAGTGTAGCTTATGTTATAGTTTATTGTCCTCCATTCCTTTTAAACAGCTGAAATACTATTAGCAATACGAGTTATAATTTGCTCACGGTCTATATAAAAGAAATATCAGGATTTTGAATCACAAATTTTGAGACAAAATAATATAATGCAGAAGTTTGGTTGCTGAACCTTTCCAGAAGAAATGAAGCTTAAAAGTATTGCTGTTTAAGGTATAAGGCACCACGCAAAATGCATATATAAATAGTCATTGTGAGAAACTAGAGACAGGGAATTTTTTTTTCTTTTGAGTATGTTTCTGCACTTGTTCCAGCTTCTACAAAATAATTCAATAGTCTGACAACAGAGTCACATTTCAACAAACATTAAATAACACGAACATGTTAAATGATGATAGAAAAGGCAATACTTCACAGAAATATGTAGGTGTCTGCTGTACACAAAAGGCAAATAGCTGTTTTGAGCTGTGAAGACTATTTAAAGGTTTAGTGTACACCTTGGATTCCTGCTGCCTACATAAGTATAGAGGCCTAAATCCACTGCATACTGGGACTAACTGATCAAAGCAGTAGTTAAATCTATCCATGGAAAATCTAAGTAGTCTTTGGAGGCAACTCTTTGAATGCAGATTAGTGACTTCATTGAAGTAGTCAATCAACCACTTTTTTTCTGGTTGTTAAAATGTCACTGAGTGAACACAGCAGATAAAAAAATGATGAGCAAAAAATAATATTTCAACTTGAACAAACTTGCTATTTGTAGACTGGATCACATGAATCTGCTTCAGTCAAGATCATTTCAGAGGTAGCTACAGGAATGAATCCCACAAAGGGACTAAGTTTAATCATCCAGTCCCAGACTGTATTGATTTTGGAACTACTTGCAATGACTATATAAATAAGCCATTTCTTTGCAACTGTATCTGGAGTCGGTCATGAACCCAAAACCTTCACAACCTGGTCCAAAGTGAATTATGCCCTGCAGAAATAAATTAATAAAACTAACACAGCTAGGCTTCTCTACCAACTTATTTTCACGTTTCAAGAGCTTAAAAATATAAAATCAATAATCATTTAGTCATAAGGGTAAATGAAGCGACATAACATCAAAGTATACCCTTTAGCCATTCAAGTCATTCTAGGTAATTTATCTCATCAAAAGGCACGGGTAATAATCCTTTCCACTCTGAGACAAGCCGCCACACAGCTGCTGTATTATCCTAGAGTAAACAAGTTTGGAGAAAATATTAAAAATCAATATCTGTTTCCTTCTATCAGGCCAGATGGCATCCATCATAAATCTGCCTTTGTAAAGAGTTCTTTAGGTTTAGCAGCCAGAGTGTGAAAGACAACTGAATTAACAGTATAAAACTCAGGCCACTTTAATAGGAATTGACAGCTGGATTTCCTTAAACTTACAATATTGAGGCAACCAAACAATTAGCTATAATTAAACAGACACAGAAAACAATCCATTAGCTTAATGTGCTATCTAAAGGAAGGTTTGGCTAATCTTAGACACTGCAAATAGTAACATTGACTTCACAGAACCCGTAACAGCACAAACGTTAAAGATGCCGGTTTTCATTTTTTGCATTCTTGTGGTTATCATGCCACAAAACGTAGCAATCGTCTCTCCTTTGAGGGTCTACTGCTCAGTCCTGTTGCTGCCAGGCAGTACTTACTAAAAGTTTTGAAAAAAGGAATCAAAAACCAATTGTTACAATTCTGAATCAGATTTTGTTGCAGCCACTTAAATCACTGTTGTATTGAAAAAGCAAATCTACAAATAGATATTGGGACAAGTGCTGCTCAGTATTTTCATGATATAGACAGTGAGATCGAGTGCACTCTCAGCAATTCTTCACATGACACCAAGCTGAGTGGCGCAGTTGTCACACCTGAAGGATGAGATGTCATCCAGAGGGATCTGGACAAACTGGAGAAGTGGGACTGCGGGAATCTCATGAGGTTCAACAAGGGCAAGTACAAGGTCCTACACCTGGGTCAGGGCACTCCACATTTTCAATACAGGATGAGGGATGATGTGATTGAGAGCAGCCCTGTGGAGAAGAACTTGGGGGTTCTCAATCATGTGGAGCCTGACGTGAGTTGGCACTGCACACTTGCATTCCAGAAGGCCAACCATATCCTCGGCTGCATCAAAAGAAGTGTGGTCAGCAGGTCGAGGGAGGTGGTTCTGCCCCTCTATTACAATACTATGAGACCCCNGAGGGTAGTAAGACACTGGAAGAAGTTGCCTGGGGAAGTTGTGGTTGCCCCATCCCTGGAGGTGTTTAAGACCAGGTTGGATGGGGCCTCAAGCAGCCTGATTTGGTGGGAGGTGCCCCTGCCCTTGGCAAGGGATTGGAACAAGATGATCTTTAAGGTCCCTTCCAATCCAAACCATTCTATGATTCTAGGATTTAAAGTTCATCCTGGTCCTTTACAGACAGCTTTACCATTGAGTGTTTCTAGGCTACTGATTGCACCATCAAGCAGGCAATAGCTCTTTTCATCCCTCAGCACAAAATTAAAAAGTCTGCCATAAAATCTGTCATATTTTGTATTTTATATACTTTTCAAGAATCTTTTCCTAAGTATTTTCAAAATGGGTCCTTTTGTAAACCTGTGGAATGTGATTCATCATGCTGGATCCACTTCCAGTTCAGCCTGAACCAGTTCCCTTTTACTGACATGTGGACTACTCTGCTCAGTCCGTCTCTTTCATTCCCCCCTGCTGTTTTAACTTAAACAATCTTCTGTTCCTTGGGTGCATCCAGAATGCGTGTCTTCCAATCCTAGACTTCAAATGTGAAAGATCTAAGAAAAACTCACCCTGTCAGTGTTCAAGGTGACATCACTGCATGTGGCTTTTGGATGGATTTGAGAATCTGTCTTCAAACAAACATTGCTGCAAGCTCACCCACAGCGTGGCTAATCACTGCGCTATGTTACAGTTTAATGCCAACTCAATTTCAAGGTTTGAAGCCATAGGAATCTAGGTCTTCTGGTTCACACATGGCACAGATATTTATACGCTGAAGGGGCTTCAGTTGGTCAGTGACTGTAGTGTAATTTACTTCTGATATTATATTTCAAATGTTGTCAAGAAACGTATGCCTTTTAATCATTCCATCATTTATCCTCAGTCATCTGTATTTTCCCAAAGTAGATGCACATTAATTTCTCTGTGTTGGAGAATGACTCAGACTTCACTACAATACTCTTCCTCGTGGTTACATAGATCCACAGTGCAATAATTTACAGTCTTGCCAAATCTGTGGCCAGGAACAGATGAATTGTTTGTTGCGCTTTTTGTAGTCCCATATTTGGAATTAGCTAATAAGGTAATTCGCATATTTTCAGTTCAGTTACACAAAATCACAAACATCAGATGATGAGGCAACATATCTTCTCTCAAGAGAACATGAGAAAAGACGTAGCTTGTGGAATCTTAAGGGGATAAAATGGGTGAACACCGGGAGTGCTGTGGGAAGGGCTTGCAAATGGAAAACTGGCAGGTGCCTGGGACTGATACTGGTCTCCCCTCTGTCTCTGACAGTACTTCCCAGCTGCTCTTCCTTCTCTCAGGTACAGCAGACATCGAGGAGAGAATGATCATTTGTCTGGTTGCTCACGGGGTCTCCTAGACCACCTCTGATAGGACTGTGGTAATTTTTTTTGGTTTAAATCAAGAGTGAACTCTTTCAAACCAAAAACTTGGGTATCCCGTGTCACACAAAGGACCAT
>WAAB01017496.1:0-10901 GCA_013389865.1 Piaya cayana
CCCTGGCACTGAGGTCAGACCAATCAACTGGTATTGCTGATTATTTTTATTTATTTGTTTGTTACCAGAATTGAAGCAGTCCTGATTCAGTATGTTGTATGGAAGATCAAATGGAAGGCTGTTTAATGGTTTTGGAGAATTTGCGGTGGCTCTGTTTGAACTATTTCCTTTCACATCATTTTCTTTCCTACCTGTGAAATACCATGTTTCCGTGCATGTGGACATGAAGGCTGATTACTCTACGTGGATGTTCTTGAAATAGTATCTCGCTGCTTGCTCAGCTGAAGAAAAGTCAGGCCTGCAGCATCTGTGGAATTGGTTTGGAATATAAAAAGGCAGTAGTTGATTATGTACAAAATGTTAATTGTCATTCTGCTCTGTTCAGACTTAGCTAATGTCTCACTTAATTTAGATGCATTAGCTGAAAATCATTACATTCACATGGGATAAAATGCATTTGTCACATGTATTTACTTTCTCGTGCTTAATCCATAGCATCCAACTTGACAATTCCTGCACTTGTTGGTGAGTTTAAGCCTCTTAAATTTGCTGTATGAGGTGGTTAAGCTGCTGGTTTTAACTCCCAATACCTTGTGCTTTTTCCATGTCCTCACCTACCTCTAGAAGAGTATTCCAGGCACAGGGAGTGGGTAAAGGAGGAAAAGGAGAGAGACAGAGCTGTGAATATAGGAACTGGCTACAGGAGATATGAACTCTGAGCAGTCTGTTAAGTCTCCAGGCAAATTAATATGAAGTTGCATGCCTCTGCACAAGGCAGCAAAACCAGTGCAGCGCAGCATTTACTGGAAGCCCTAATTATCTTTAAGCACCGTGTGCTGCAATTGTATAAACAACCCACAAGAGCAAGTGACAGACTTTTCAAAATGAGTTGCTGGATGCCATAGGGAATAAAGACCAACGTACATCCAGTTTCTTGGAATGATACTGATTTTTTTTTAATAGTTTGGTGATGGGTGATAAGTCAGAATTTGTGTGTCTGGGAATGTTATTATTTATGTGAAGTTTGAAAGTTTAATGCAGTTTTGAGTCTAAACCACACTTTTAGGGTGAGTGTTTTTTGAAGCGTAAAGGTGCAGTCAGCTTTCCCTGGCTGCTGTTCAGAGCCTGGCATGTGGGTCCCCATTTCAAAATCTTTGTTGAAAAAAAACTAATAGTGCTGAGAGGAGAGAAACACAAGGAGAAAAATCAGAATCTTTTCCTCCAAGTAATTCAATAACCTTTTTGTCCTTGACACAAGCGTAAATTCAGATATTGATGTGTGAGCTTCCTAAATGAGCTGGCATGCAGCTCCAGCAGCATTTTGATTCAGTTTACCCAAAAGGGACAGAATACAACACCAGGTGTTCAAGAAATGTATGGTGTTGTGCTATATGCTGTTATTTTGTGACCTTTGCCTTTTCACCCATTCAGCATGATAAGCGATCTGTTCCTAGAACCATCTCTCTAGGTGATACAAATGGTGCCGGACTGTTACATTGCTTTGTCATTGTGTTTTGTTTGTTTGTTTAATGACTTGAAGCAGTGATCACTTCCACTGTTCATCTGCCTAACTGATGATCTAAAAATCACACCAGAGAATAACCTTTCAGTCACCGGGGAACGATGTAGGAATAACTTCAACTACAGGTTAATGCAAGTCATCTGCTCTGGGGGATCACTATAACAGAGAGACATCTGGGGTTGGGTGGTCAAAATAGGAACTGTTTGCCCTCCTGATTTTCTGTCTGTATGTGCAGATTTTCAGAGTTGTGTTAGGCAATCTGGTATGCGTGGTACTTCTCAGAACATCTTGGTACTGCTGTGCACAAAAACCAGCTGATAAATTTCATCCGTGAGTCATTTATTACATAGAAGCCACCTTCTTTTACTCCAGGAAAGCCTGAAGTCTTTCCAAAAGGATTTTTTTGCAGCAATGTCTCCATTGCACATGAAGTGAAAATACGCTCAAACAATCTTGCTCTTCTCCCCAGACACTGACGAGCAGTCAGGAGGGTTAGTACGTCTGAGAGCAACAGTCTGGAATAGCTGCTGGGAGACTGCTGACTCCCCAGCCAACTTGTTTGTTTGCTTCTAGGGCAGTCAGTTGACTTATTTTCTTATATTTGGGTACAGAACGCAAGACTGGAAAAAACTGCAAGCGCTGATGATGTAACTGCTCCAAATCCTTCCAGCTGCTATTGATCATTCGAAGATTTATCTTTAATCATAGAATCATGGAATGGTTTGGTTTGGAAGGGACTTTTATAGCTCATCTAGTTCACCTCCAATCTTTTTTTTTTTTTATACGTACTTTATGATATGTTCTCAAAAAACACCCCAGTAGAACATAATACTTAGGAGAAAAGATTTTGCGCATTTTATATAGAAACTTTGAACTCTCTTGACTTAAATGAATGTATTCATAGCAATTGTTTTCACATTCTTTCTTCACCTCTTCACTTTCTACATGTATTTAATTTTTCTAGGTGTTCACAATTAAGTGCATAGAACAAAATAAGGCAATTTGGTTCAGTGGTTGTTTTAACTGTACGGCTCAGGTGTATTTTTTTTCTCAAAAAAGACCGAAAGATAAAACTGGCCTTGAACATCTCCAGGGACGGCGCAGCCACAACTTCCCTGGGCAACCTGTGCCAGCGTCTCACCGCTCTCACGGTGAAGAAATTCTTCCTGATGTCTAGTCTAAATCTACCCCTCTCCAGTTTATACCTGTTCCATCTCATCCTGTCACCACAAGCCTTTATGAATAGTCCCTCTCCAGCTTTCTTGTAGCCCCTTTCAGGTACTGGAAGGTTGCTATAAATATTAATAAAAGGTGAAGGAAAACTATGTAGGTCAGCATGGCTGAAGTGAGCATGGCTGCCATCTGTTAAGAGAATTAGCATCAAAATTATATTTCTGCAACTTTGTGTTATTATTTTAGATTTTTTTTTAAAAAAAAAAACCAACCCATTTTATCTCCTTCTCTTACAAAATTTATTCAANTCTTTAATCATAGAATCATGGAATGGTTTGGTTTGGAAGGGACTTTTATAGCTCATCTAGTTCACCTCCAATTTTTTTTTTTTTTTACGTACTTTATGATATGTTCTCAAAAAACACCCCAGTAGAACATAATACTTAGGAGAAAAGATTTTGCGCATTTTATATAGAAACTTTGAACTCTCTTGACTTAAATGAATGTATTCATAGCAATTGTTTTCACATTCTTTCTTCACCTCTTCACTTTCTACATGTATTTAATTTTTCTAGGTGTTCACAATTAAGTGCATAGAACAAAATAAGGCAATTTGGTTCAGTGGTTGTTTTAACTGTACGGCTCAGGTGTATTTTTTTTCTCAAAAAAGACCGAAAGATAAAACTGGCCTTGAACATCTCCAGGGACGGCGCAGCCACAACTTCCCTGGGCAACCTGTGCCAGCGTCTCACCGCTCTCACGGTGAAGAAATTCTTCCTGATGTCTAGTCTAAATCTACCCCTCTCCAGTTTATACCTGTTCCATCTCATCCTGTCACCACAAGCCTTTATGAATAGTCCCTCTCCAGCTTTCTTGTAGCCCCTTTCAGGTACTGGAAGGTTGCTATANCCTTTTCAGAAATTAATCAAGTCCATTATATGAAAAATTATGGAAAACCTCTTGTTAATTATGTCAGGATGCACTTCATGCTGCTCTACACATAATTAACCACAGGTTTAATTTATTTTTGTGTTGTAAGTCCTGACGGTCTAGAAAAGCCAGTACCATATGCCAGCTTTTTAGAATTAAATACAAAACTGATGGGAGGTTGGGAGGAGAGGAGAGATGGAAGGCAGAGAGCAAGAATGGTAGCACTTTTCTAATATTAAGCAGTTTAAGGGAAATCTACACCACCTCTAAACACCTCTGCTTATTGCTGCTCCTATAGCCTGTAATTAAAATCCGGTTGTTAGTTGCAGTTCAGGCATAACCAACCTCAAAAATGCTGTGGAGTGACAAGGATGCCAGACTACACATGTTGTAAAGCTCTTTGTGTTGTCTGCTCGCTCTATAGCCTGCTTAGAGTGGCTGTAACTGAAGTAAAAAATGAGTGTGCTCATTAGAAATAACTAATGTGTGTTGTTAAGTTGTAGCACCCATGCACTGAGCCCAGATTAAGTTCTGGTGAGTTATTCTTTGCTTCTCGTGCTATTGAGGCATCCTAATTAAAACCTTTCATCTTTTCAACTTCTAAAAATGCTCGAGAATGGAAATGTAGCTGAAGCCTTTTTGTCAATCGCACGGAATTTCTTCTGCTTTTAATTAAATTCAGATTGAGAGCCGGTAGCTTTTACTAATCTGAATCTTGATATAAGGCTAGGGACACAGTATCTTTTTCAGATCTGTCTGGATCAGTTGAAAATAGTACTGCTTCTGCTTTCTTGCCAGCAAGCTGCTGCTGACCATTACTGTATTTTAGCCAAAGCAAATTATGTGAACTACCCACTGTGACAAATGGCTTTTTACTGAAGTGGATTAGGGAGAGCTCTTGTCATTGATTGATCTATTTATTGACAGGGAAACTACTGATCTTCTGAAAAGGAGCAGCAACAAATTGCTTGGAAGCAAGAGTTTCTTAACTGCTTTGGCAGTGTTAGAGCTCAAATTCATATTCATGTTCTACTTGTCACTGGGGGTACCGAGGTGATACAGAGACCCAAAAGAGTTTTCAGCAGTTTTGTATTAACTCTGAGCTTTATTCCTGGAGGCAAGGCCTTCTTTTTACATCGGTATGTCATACTGTAGTAGACTTACATAAACAAGCTTAGTACATTAAAACTCTATACAACCTCCTTGATCTGGGCTATCTGTGGTACTGTTAAATTATTCACAGAGTCTTAATTGAAGCTTTCCTTTATGGCCAATCTCCTAACTTGCTTTTAGATTTTAGATCATGTTCCATTGCAACTAGACAGAGGCAAGACAAGATCTCACATAAAAGCACTCACTCTGAAATGGACTGAACACAGCTGCTGCTTCTGCAGCTTTACGTTCACGTTCTTCTCTTTTCAGGGTCAAAAGTTCTTTTACCAGCTCTGTCCAAGAGGAGCCCTTAAGGTAATGTTGGCTGGATTTGGATTCTCCCTCTGGCATTTCAGAACTTGAAGAGGTGGTGGCGGGGTTCTGTCATTTGAAGGTAGGGAGAGGGTCCCTTTTATGGTCTCTTTCCTGCTCAAGAACTACCTTGTTAGCCTAGAGGCCCTCATCTCTAGGCTGCCCTGGGAGGGGGTTGATTCACCTTCCCTGGAGGTGTTTAAGGCACAGGTGGATGAGGTGCTGAGGGACATGGGTTAGCGATTGATGGGAACGGTTGGACTCGATGATCTGGTGGGTCTCTTCCAACCCAGTGGTTCTATGATTCTATGATCTCTACCCTACATCTTCTTTGGCTCACCCAGCTGTTGTGATACTTTCCAATTTCACATTACCTAGGCAAAACGTTGCATGTAATCAGTCAGATTTTTAATCTGGTTTCCCACATCTTGCATCTCTTTGCTTGAGGTCTCTTTCAGTTCGTCTTTATCCTGTGCCGTGAGGATAATGTTGCGGAAAACCTGATCCATGGAAATTCTTTCCTGGTTCTAATTCCCAGGGTGTTCATTACAATAATAAATATGAATGGATCTAAGCCCAACTGTGATGCAGAATCTTCCAAGAGTGCAGTACACTCCATCTGCATCTGCTTCTTATGGTTCTTGTCACCTGCGGATATGTAAGTGATACACGTTTCCAAGCAAAAGGACAGTTGCAGGCATCATTCTTGAAGACGGAGCTCCAGCCCAATCCTTAACATTTAAATTTTTTATTTCGAAGCAATACATTTCTGTGTACTCTTTTCTTTCTTTATATTTGCTTTTTTTTTCATTGAAAGCTTGGAATTAAACTCTTACCTTTTGGCATTAATAACAAAAAATACTTGTAGTACTAATTGTTCTCAGTACACTTCACATATGTTAATTGTTCCCTACAAAGGATCTTGAAAATGTCAAGGTTTATTCACACATTGCATGTTCAGAAACACGGTTTTGGGAAGTTAGTGACCCCTCACCTGAGAGGCTGTTAGAAAGGGTTAACACTGACGTGCTAACAACTGCCTGCCCTTGTTCAGAATACTGTGCTTCTGTTTTGAAATTTCAAGCGATTAATATGAAAGACCTTCTGTTAAGAAATGATTTGCATAATATTTAAAAGAAAGCTGTAACTCTGTCTGCATTTCTAAATACCAGTGTTATAAAATATGCTAAAAAAGGTGTAGTGGAATTGATTTAGAGACAGAAGCTTCTAAAGATACAGTAATTCAATCAAGAAGAAATGTGACGTTTCCAGAACTCGTGACCATTGCACTTTATAAAGTGTGTAAATTAATTTCTATATTTCCTAGGAAGAACTGAATCTTGTTACCATGGTCATTAAAGTTAATGAGATTTAAATTTTGAGCTAATAGGCCTGCTTATAAAAGGAAAGCAGTAAGTAATCTCAGAGGGAAGTGTTGTTTCCTTTGTAACTTTTTTCCTTTTAGAAATTAAATGAGATGCACAAGACATATGACAATTGCAGTGTCTGGTGGAAAACTGGGTATCTGGTACAGGACCCTCGTTTTCAGGTTGGTGGTTTTTTTTTTGAAGGAAGTCAATGACGCCAGGGTGTGAAAAGTAAAAAACACCAACTCGAAGCAGGTTTGTTGGATCCTGCCACTCTTTATGAACATGTGTAGCCTTTCTGTATGAGAATCTCTGTGTTGTGTTTGCTGTTCACACGTGCCCCATGATGTCTGTCTTCAGACTTTGGTGAGGATCATTCCTGGGCCACCAAAACTCTTCCCATAGTCCTGTTTGCTGTTCTAGTTGAAACCACAGGTGACTGGTTTCGACTTTCTTTCTCCATAGTTAGACCGACTGTGTTAGCTGGTTTAGTAAAAAGTATTGCTTGATGTCAGCCTTGATAGATTTATGCATCTCAAAGCACGATGTGGCTTACCAGGTCACAAAGAGAGTCTGATTTGAAGCTACGAAGCTTGCCTTTGCCTTCCAAAACTTGAGAAAGATGGCTTGAGCTCTTGCCAGTGAAGACTGAGGCAAAAATGTTATCCAGTACCTCAGCCTTCTCGGTATTCCTGGTAATCAGGTCTCCTGTTTCCTTCTGCAGAGGGCCCACATCTTCCAACAACTTGCTTTTATCACTAACATACCAATAGAAGCTTTTCTTGTTGCCCTTGACTTCCCTGGCCGGAGTTAATTCTAGCAGGGCCCTAGCTTTTCCATCCTGATCTCTAGCTGCTCAAACAATTTCTTTGTATTTCCCCCAGGCTACCTGCCCTTTCTTCCACCCTCTGTAGGCTTCATTTTTGTGTCTTAGTTGGTCCAGGTGCTTTTTGTTGATCCATGCAGGCCTTCTGGTGCCTTTGCCTGGCTTCCTCTTTGCTGGGATGTGTCGCTCTTGAGCTTGGAGGAGGTGATCCCTGAATATTAACCAGTGGTTTTGGTTCCCTTTTCCATCCAGGGATTTATTCCACAAGATTTCATTACATTTATTTCCAAAAGAAGGTGTTGCCTTCCAGATCTAACATTGTGCCCATCGAAACTGAAACTCGGAAAACAGACTGTATTTCAGTAACATTTTTAGCAATAACAGGTGCAGCTTTAAAAAGGAATAAGCCCTGGATCATAGTGGAGTGTCTTTGTTTCAGTGAACAAAGCAAAGTTCTAAATAGTAGCAGCAGAAAAATGAAAGGCAACCAAGCTCACGCCAAAGCTCTGCTGGTAATAGTTCCACTTGTAGCAACTCTGGGACCTTATCAGTACCAGATGGGCCTTTCCAAAGTTTTTAAACAGCCTAGAAAATGATACTATGTGCCTGTTGCTTTCCTCACTGAAAATGATGATAAGCCTTTCCCTCTTTTCCGTTGCCCGATCATCATAGAATCACCAGGTTGGAACAGACCCACTGGATCATCGAGTCCAACCATTCCTATCAAATACTAAACCATGGCCCTCAGCGCAAATAGGTCCAAAACCTTTTGCAATGATGAGCTGGCAAAGGAAAAGGTAAAATGAACATCTGTATATCATCAAAGCTTGCTCTGCAAACCTGTCAGGATAAGGGTTAAGCAGATCAAAATATCCTTTCTCTTCTCACTTGCAAGGTCTTCTCTAGATGAACAGCACTTGCAGTGCACAGAACTGTGGATGCTTTATTAATTGAGCAGAATGAGGATTCCTAGCCTTCTTAGAACCGCTCTATGCAGTGTATGTGCTCCCAGCACAGGAATTGATCACAGCTCAGTATCTTTTCCACCACCACCAGGTTGGAAAAGACCCATCGGATTGAGTCCAACCATTCCTATCAAACACTAAACCATGGCCCTCAGCACCTCATCCACCTCTCTTCTATGCTCTTGACAAGGGAGACTGTGGACCCCTCTGTTACTTGGTCACAAACCAGTTCCTGCGATCCCCCAGTTTCTGGCTTCTCAGTCTAGTGTGTGGGAGCCACACTGAGAGCTGGAGGTGTCGTGTGGGGACCCCACTCAGTCTGGTAGCTCCTGCAAGACAGCCTTGAGCTGCCAGGTTGTCCTTAGGTAAGGCTGTTTCCAAAAAGGACAGGGAGAGAAGGCAAGTTAATTATTTAGGACTTGACTGTGAGCTAGGTCGGTCCTATTAGTTGTGATTCCCAACTGTAATTAACAGTTAAGTGGAAAAGGTGAAATGACAGCTGACTAATTACCATAACAATGCAGCCATAACTGCATGTGTTTTCTGTATCACAAGTCACCAAGATTGTTAACTGCCTAGAATATATACCCATTAATTATTTTTAATGCAAATGTAATCTGTTGCAGATCTCATGAGGGTGGAAGTAGTGTCAAGATTATGCATCAAAATGAGTCATGTTGCATGCAGGATAGTAGTCAGTTTCTATAATGGATGTGAGGGAAAGGTTATATTCTTGTATATGTGTATATTTCGGGATGCCAATTGACCTATTGCTAAATCTAGATAAGATTTTTCTAATGTAAGGATTGAATTATTCACCCTAAGGGTTAGTGAAACAGCAGACGTTTGCTTTATTTCAGGAGAGTCCGACTAGACTTTACACTGAAGCATATTCTTTGATGTCTTTTATGGAATGTACTCTACTCGATTGTTTCTGGTATTTTGGTGTGGGGTTTGGGTTTTTTTTGCTTTTTGTACACTGGAATATGCAGGATTTTCTTTCATCAAGCGATGAACATCATACGTTAAAAATAATCTGCTTTTTGATGGAGTATGTTTGTTGTTTGTCTAGCTTTTTCACTTTCCAGCAACCTCTAGACACAGCACCTCTCTGATGGAAGGCAGCTCTGAAATCCTTCCTGTTATTGTTAGTCTTCCTAAGCTATTTGAACTTTTGCTTTCAAAGATAGTTATAACACCTTTGTTGTTTTAGACTATTTTGTTTGTTTCTGCAAGTTTTCATAGAATCATAGAATCACCAGGTTGGAAGAGACCCACCAAATCATCGAGTCCAACCGTTCCTATCAAGCACTAAACCATGTCCCTCAGCACCTTGTCTAACCGTGCCTTAAACCCCTCCAGAGAAGGTGAATCAACCACCTCCCTGGGCAGCCTGTTCCAATGCCTAATGACTCTTTCTTCTGTAGAGAGACTCTGTAACAACAGGGCAATATTTATGTGCTTGGTCCCTCAACAGTATGAATCTTACGGTAATTCAGGAGCAGCCAGTACCCTTCTCAAAAAGATCTCTCTAGTAGTTGTACGTGGGTTATCTGTAGTCTAGAAATAATTCTATCCTTTTTTCAGCCTGATGATACACTGGGATAGATTAAAGCTGACAATTTGAAGTATAGAAAGCCATGAAAGCATTCCTTGGAAAATACTGTTGCTTTGGTTTTCCAGGTGGGCGTGAGTGAATGTAAATTAATAATTCAGTAATAGCCACAGAGCAAAGGCTTCAGCACAAATTCTTTTTTTCATTCTGTGAAAGTCACTCAATGTTGTTTGCAGCTCTGATTTGGATTGCTCAGTCCTGTGCTTACTGTGTCCGCATGACTCTCATCAGGCCTTCTGTTGCTCCTATTCTTCTATCCACAAAACCTTAATTAACTACAGTTACAGAATGAGATGTACGCTTCCAGTTTTGCTGCTCAAAAATGTCTCTTCACTGTTCTTTCACTGCTGAATCAGCTCTGAAGCAGCTGTTAAGGCTTTGCTTTTGTTCCAGAGCCATAGCAAAACTAATTGCATAATGTTGATTTTTACTGCAGTTTTCAATTTTTTTTTTCTTAAATTTCTGCCTTTCTTCTTTTATAAGATGTGGAAAAGCTTGGCTTTTGCTGTAACCTTATTGCTTTGAGAGTTACATGAAATGAACTGTGGTACTGAGGAGCAGTTTTGAAGGTCTGAGGACAGATTGGGATGGTGCTTTTTTAAAAAATATGTCTTCCTAATATATATATTATCGTATGTTTACATTTTAGCTTTAATTGATGTAGAATAATAAGGCTCTTAGTAACAGATGATAAGTAGAGATAAGTGCTGTTTATGGGTTTAGGATGTAGTAGCTATAAATAATATTTGATACTCATGTATTCTTAATTCTTTAAAATGCACTGGGCAAGGTCATTTGCAAAAGCACTCTCTTGGCCTCCTTTTGCTGCTGTTTACTCGCTAGTGAAGAATTAGGTTAATACTTACGGCTTGTGAAAATTTCTGCCCTAAATTTACTTGGATTTGCTTCAGTCTGACACCTTTGATTTGTCTTTTTGGAGTTCACCAAAGTGGTCCTGTGTGCTCCAGTGGAAAGGTGGGCACAAAACCAGGTCTGTGGCATGAGGTGGGGGAGCAAAATGTAACGAACCTGAAGTATC